>JAODAL010051951.1:0-26326 GCA_025379985.1 Phyllomedusa bahiana
TTAAAAGATGGCGCCGCCTGTGACTGCTCTCTGGAGTCGGGTTGCAGTCCCGCCAGCGGCGCAAAATAGTTGGAGATTGGCACATCACCCTCCGGGGAGATAGAGGAGGCTCTGCCTCTGCGTTTGCCGCGTTTTGACCCCATATTTCAAACTTTTAACCCCACTTTAGCTGGACGCCCGCCGGAGCTCTCCTAAACACGTCTTGCCGGCAGCATAGTAGGACACGCCCCCCGGCATAATTTTTTTAAATGTCTTTTTTTTAATGACATTAGAGGGCTTAGAAATTTAGTAGTAATTTCTCACATTTTCAAGAAAATTTGCAATATACATTTTTTAGGGACCAGTCCAGTTCTGACGTGGCTCTGAGGGGCCTGTATGTTAGATACCCCCATAAATGACACCTTCTAAGAAACTAGACCCCTTAAAGTATTTACAACAGTGTTTAAGAAGTTTGTTAATCCTTAAGGTATTTCACAGAAATTAAAGCAATGTGGAGGTGAAATTTCAAAATTTCACTATTTTTGCAGATTTTCAATATTTATCCATTATTCACTGGAATACGGTAAATGTGACTAGGTAAATGTAATGTAATATCATTTCCCCAGGTCTGCCGTTTTTAGAGATATCCCATATGTGGCCCTAGTGCATTATTTGGCTCACCCATAAGCCCCAGAATAGGAGGAGCACCTACTGGACGCTGGGGGTCTCATTTTCAATGCAATTTTATTTAGGCGCCATTTCAGGTTTGAAGAGGCCCTAAGGTGCTAAAACCTAATAAACACCCCTAAAAAGACCCCATATTGAAAACTACACCCCTTAAGGTATATATACAGGTGTGTAGTGAGTATATCGACGCCACAGGTGATTCACGGGCATCGTGACGTCACAGACAACCCGGAAGGCATTCTGTGCCCTCCGTGCTGTCTCTCAGACGGCAGCAGCGCACGGATCGGGCGATCCGTGCAGCTCCTGCCGCCGACAGAGACGCAGGAGGAGCGATCTCCTCCTGCGTCTCTCTTAGTTATTGCGACCGGCTCGTCGCGAGAATTAAGGGGTTAACCGCCCCCCCCCCCTCTCCCTCCCCCGGAGTGATCGCGGGTCGGGGCCGGCGCAGCGGGATGTCAGCTGTAAGATACAGCTGACACCGCGCGCCGATCGTGCGAACTCTGCTTTAGAGTTAGCGCAATCTTCAGGACGTATGCATACGTCCAGGTGCGTGAACCCCCAAACGACCTAGACGTATGCATACGTCCAAGGTCGTGAAGGGGTTAAATAAGCTAGCAATGATACGCCATGTGCCTAAATTATGCAATGCGCCTGATAGGCGCATCAAATTTACAATGCAAGGTAGACCACATGCCAGATTTTTGACAGGTTCGTTCAATCAGGCGCACTTTACACTGATTTAATGCGCCTTCAAATTAGCACGGCAGCGCCTCTTTTCTGACATGCCGCCCTTAGTCTTGACTCCAGAATTCCCCGTGGACTAAATTTAAAAAATGATATAATGTACATATGCTAACAATAGATTAATGGTCTGCAAAACATGATAGATGTAATTGTGATAAGATTTTTAATATGTGAACAAATCAGTAGTATCATTTTTAGGCATTATGGCCCTTTAGTCTGTTCAGGAAAGGGCTAATATGCCAGCTGCAAGGAGAAGAATCAGGCATAGGATGATGTAGGATGGATTTTAAGCTGCTGATAAGTTCATTAAGGGTGTACATTGTACGTACTTTGTAATGCGTCCGATCTCAGGGGTTGTGCGGGAGGCGGGGTGCACTAGAGCCGTGGCAAAGCTACATATTTGTAGCTTCACTACGGCATTTCTTGGCGCATTACTGCTGAAACAGGTAGAGCACCTTCAAAGTGGTATACCTGATCCAAAAATATATCCAGAGCACTGGAGTGTGCTTGATTTATGACCCGTTGTAGAGCGAGTACATAAATCAGGCGCATTCTATGCCCTTATTAGGCACATGAAATTTTCTGTGTTAACACCAAATTTCATGCATGTCACCCTAAATGTTTTTAAAGAACCAGGTATGTACAATCAGGTGCTGTGACAATCAATAAGGGTCAGAAACGCGAAGCCATATGTGTGTATCTTGGTGTTTTACCTTTTGTACATTATGGGCGACATGTATGAATGGTTCACTATATTTTTAAAGAGCCGCACTCCAGTATTAGGTGCATTAGAAAGAGCCCGTGGCACTTTGTAATGCGTCTGATATCGGTTGGGGCGTGCAGGAGGTGGGGCGCATTACAATCATACGATTTGACACATTTATGAACGGGAGAACGGCAAAAATAGGTGCATAACTACTGAACCAGGTACACCATTTTAATTGTCGTCTTTGCGCTAGAATGCGTCTGCTTTATGACCTACCGTAGACCAGGTTCATAAATTCAGGCGCATTTTACACTATTATAATGTGCATAAAATGTGCCGTCTAAACAGCAAAAATCATACATGTCGCCCAATATGCTATATGTTTGGAAAATCAAGTAGAATCTTAGCAGGAATCGGAGCAACCACTTTCTTCTGTTTCAAGTATGTAAACTTTTGATTGCAGCAGTCCGTAACACCAGAAGGGATTCTCCTGCCCCATCGAATCACCAAAATTCCCCTAGATTAGCCCCAGAGCTGTCTGTATAGTAAGTCTACTGTCAGGGCACACTGTGTGTTGCCCTAACAACAGCCTGTATGATGATACAGAATGTAATATATAAGTATACAGAAGTATGCTAATACATTATTAAGTGTAAAAAGAAGTGTAAAAATAGTTATCTCTTAATTTAAAAAAAATTGTTAAAAAAAAGAAACAAAATTAAATATTTTATAAAAGAAAAAAGTTGTGCTTACATTACACCTAAGAAAAACTACTGTAATAACATGTAGAATTAGTCTGACAGGTTATTTAGTGTGAAATGTGAATGCTGTAAAAAATAATTTTAAATAATACTTTTTTTAATGTACACAGTAGTTTACATGTATACTCAAACTCTGCCCCAAAAAATGACAACTTTTCTCACATAAAAGTCCTTATACCACTGCGTCACTGAAAAAAAAGTTATGACTTGAAACGCAGGGAGACAACAACTGAAAAATTGAACTGTTCATTAAAGAGTGCCTATCACCTCCAAAGAAACCTCATGAAGTAACAGGAGACTAAAATACAAACACTTCCTTAAATATTCTTCATTAGGAAAATCAAACCATTTCACCTGTAATTCAGTTTTAAAAAAAGAGCTGGGCCTTTAAGACCACTCTGAAGTCGGGCCAAATCGGCACATTGCAGCTTGATGGATCACTATGTTGACAGTTGTTTCAAAGTAACTGCTTATGAGATGGAAGAATCCATTGTAAAAGGGGGAGTCATGAAGTCTACATCATCTGCACACTGACAAACTCTGGGCTGCTATTTCTGTGCTCAATATAACACTAGCAGCAGTGTAATGTTGAAGCCTGTAATCCCTATCACACTATGTCCTCAGTGTGCTGTAGTGAGAGACTCAAATTACCCTGTACAAGCAGTTATGTCCTCAGCTCCCCCTGGTGTCTCTCAACAGAAAGAATCCCTGCTACACAAAGAGCTCAACTAAGAAAGTGAAATTAAAATCTGTCTCCCTGTAATACTGAGGTAAATCCTCTAATTCGCTAATTACATGTATTGGAAAAAAGTCTTAGAATTTAATCTACTATTATATTATGTGTGTTTGTGTGGAAGTGATAGGTACTCTTTCAGGCCTGGTGCCTACTGGGTTAAAATGAAGATGGAGGAGAAAGACAATACCAAATGATTAATACATGCTATTTGCTAAGCCAAGTCTTGCAACAAGACCTTTGGCACAAATACCAAGAAGGCACTTAATAGGGAAAATTGGAAATATCTGTGGCAAGCCCTGGACAAATTTGGCTTATGCCTGCTTTTTCTTAACTCTTTAACAATTAGGACTACATTTGCCCTACAAAAGCCAATGTTCCCACCATTTCCATTTTTCCAGAGCACTATATGAAATGAGAGGGGTGCTCTAATTGGTTGCTATGGGCAACACAGACAGTCTTAGACCTAGACAGTTTTCATACATGTGGCCCATATATGTGAACATGGTCTCATAGACTCATTTACTAATAAATTTACTTCTTGTTAAATTTATTTTGGATTTCCGTGTACTTGGAAGATTCAGCAACGCTCTTATCCCCTACTTAACCGAAATAAAAGCAAGTAAAGCCATCGAGACAACAAAGGGAAAGCTATTGTAACATCTTGATCTTAGACTAAACAAAATATAGCAAACTGAATCTTTCTTTTCTTCTTCTTTTTCTACTTGTCACAAAGATACATCAAAGGGTGACATCTGGCTGATGTACAGTATCTGTGTGGTCATGATCACCATTAGATAACTTCTTTCTTTCAAATAACAGAAACAACCTAAAACTACCTATCAGATCTAACACCTGCGTAACCTGGTCTTTTCAATGGCTTCATGGAAATTCTAAAGTATATTTTTCTGAAAGATGTAGAGATTGATTTTGAAAGCAACATCCCTGAATCTAAACTATTTTGATGGGCTTTTCTAGCTTATAAAACCCATTTCAAATAAGTTTGTTTAAAAATTTATTTTTCCTATGCAAAAGTAGTAAAATATAAAAAGCCTAGTATTATGGTAATTGTGCATCATTTAGGGAGATATGTGTGATCGGGTTTTTCACCCTTTCCCGGCGTAAAATGCGCCAAATTGAGCCGACTACGATGTCTAATGCACCTAATGAATGTGTTAGGCGCATTGTTCGTAAGACGACACTTTCTAATACGCTTAATGAGGGGGGGTTCTGGAGGCGTTGCACCACACTCATATTATTAGACACATATATGATTGTGGTTCAGCAAAACTAGGCGCATTACTGCTCAGACAGGCAGATGTATTTTAATGTGGTCTGCCTGAGCCCGAGGAGTCGAAGTGAAGCTAGATGTGCTGTTAGGGAAAAAAATGTCCAATATTTCTCAACTTCCACCAGTACAATAATAAAAATTTATTTATGATAATTATCAAACTATATAAAATTAAATTATTTAAATGTAATAAAAATGTTATCATATAAAAATAATATAAAAATATATAATATCCCAAAAATATAAAAATATCTCCAACAAAATGTATTAAAAATTAATAGAATCTAAAATTAATTTTACATTAAATAACCCACTGATGTTGTTGTTCAGATTTTTTCATTTTTACTACATTAAATTTGAAATTTGTTGTTGCCGCTCTCACCCTTTATTCTACATACAGCAAGAGCCAGCACATCACAGGTATTGCTGGGACTTGTCGTCCACCAAGCAAGATCAGTACCATAGTTTCTATTCACTGACATGCTATTCTAATAACTTTTCTTTTATTTCCAGCCTGTCTATAACCTACATACATGTTAGGCGCATTAGTAATGCGCCTAAGTTCCGTAATGCGCCTAACACATAGGCAAGGCTCGTCAAACTTAGACTCCATTTATAATCTCACAAAAACCACTTTCATACATTCAGGCGCATTAAACACTGAAAACGAGGCTCGACAATTCACTTCAAAGCGCCTTCCTTCATACATGTCTCCCTTAACGTTGCATTATGAACAGGATAAAAAAAATTAAAACAAAAAAATCTAAATTGCTGTGCTTTTTTACTCTCCACCACAAGTCAATAAAAAAGTGAATTTATTCATTACAGTTGCACCAAAAAATGCACAATATTCCATTATTGAATTTATAATCCATTTGCTGTATACACCTAAATATACACCTAAATGTGGCATAACCATCTTATGTCCATAGCCAAAAGACAGAGAAAATATATTCAGCTTGTAACCACATTTTGCATGTTTTTAGTCGTACAGGCTGGGACAAAATAATGTAAAGCACCATGCTATTCTGTCCCATGCAGAAATTATGTAAGACTGAAAAGAGCATACATGATCACAAGTCATTCTATTTTTTTTAAGTTTTCTATATGTAGCATCTCTGCCGTGATGTAGATCTGTTAGAAAGCAGAAAAGAAAAAATACAGGTGCTCCTAGTATAGAACCACTGGATAGTTATCGAAATGAACGTTAGTTATAGACTAACCTGATTAAGTTATGCAATTACAGAGGCACAACTCTCCAAAAGCTTCAAATAAATCAGTCTTTGCAGCAACCTCTTTTTCTGGCCCTGGTTGCAGGGGAAATAAGGGAAATACAAATAATAGAAAAAGTCCACTGATTTATAGATTGATTAAAAAAAAGCGGTAAAAAGGAATAGTGTTTCAGTCAGAAGACTGTACGGACACATATAAATAGCATTAAAAAGTCTGATGATAAAAATGGGAACATTTTATTTAAAACTAGACAGTTAACATCATATGGACAACGCGTTTCACGCGCTATCGTGCTTCATCAAGTCCAGGAAATGAAGTTGCGCTAAACTTGGATTTAAATTCAAATAAGATAAGGCCATTGCTGAGGTTTTACTTACCAGTATTTTTAAACCTGTTTGGAGAGAAATGTTCTGTTTCTTTATACTGCACAGCACCGCAATAACTATAATATACCACATCTAAAATAGCATACTCTATATAAATGGAAAACTCAACTAAAATGAATAAATGAACAATATGATTATGAAAAGGCAATACAATTACAGAGGAAACACATTTACAATCATAGCTTAGATAAAAATACTGCAATTTAGAGCTCTCTACATCAGATTAAGTCTTATATTACTATCAAACTCTGTTGTTAAAAGGAAATTATCATCATAAAAAAGAAAACAAAATAACAACGAATACATTTTTTTTACTCGCCAAAAATACTAAAACAAAAAAGCTACACATATGTATATGTGTTTGTTAAAAACTGTGTTAGAAATTGACTATTCCCATCTCATCCAGACACTTGTGCCCAAAGCTTACAATGTCCCATGCAGTGATGTCAGATATCCAACAAGAAATTCTAGACTTTGTATTACTTCTCTCTTTCTCGCTATTCTAAGCAGAGCAATGTAGAAGAAATGCCCACTGACCTCAAAGATTGCAGCATCCCATTCAGATGTATCAGAAAAGAACGACATAATGCATCCTCATAATCAGGGGTCCTCAAACTTTTTAAGCAGGGGGCCAATTCACTGTCCCTCAGACCATTGGAGGGCCGGAATATAGTTTAAAAAAAAAGTTTTATTTTGTGTGTCGATATGATTCCGGCAACACCCAATTTATATAGTTTTTCATGTTAAAGAGCTTTTTTTAAAATAAGAACGTTTTTATTGTGTAAAACAATATTTATGCACCGCTCTCTTCTGAAAGCCTTAACATTTTTATTTTTCCGTATACATAGCAGTTTAAGAACTTTTTTTTTTGCGAGATGAACTGACGTTTTACTTGGTGTCACATTGGCATTTATATGGCTTTTTGATCGCTATTTATTCCATTTTACATGCTGAGGGATGAACAAAAATCCCAACTCTGTGACTTTTGCTATAGCGGTCACCATGCAGGCTAAATAACATGACAGATTTATAGGGCAGGTTGTTATGTACGTGGCAATACCAAATATGCATACTTTATTTTTGGACCTTTTTTCGGGCGATGGGTGTTTGTAAAGGGGAAAAGGGCGGTGTTTGTGTTTTTATTTATGTGTTTCACTTATTTTATTTTTGCTTTTTCACTTTTCCCCATAGGGGATTTGTATCGGTATACACAGCATTGCTGGTCACTCACCATGACAACATTTCTAGAATTCCAAATGCTGACCACGTTTGTTACAGAATCCAGCTCTCCCAGATGACAAGTCTTCTTAGCAATAATTGGGAATGGGTGCCAGGAATAGATCACCACCAAACTAGACAAACTTGTCATCTGGGAAAACTGTGTGGAATCTATAACAAATGTTTGCAACATTGGCAGCTCTACTAAGGTCTTCACCCAGCTTTCCCAGGCCCCTGAAAAGCTAAGCCAGAAACAGGGACTGGGAAAGCACATTACAATCCAAAATAATTATAGGGCTTCTAAAAAGGTGGTCACCTCTGTCCGACCAAGCTAGCTTCTGTCTCACGGCTGTCCTGACTCTGAAGGGGGAGAAGGTGGGAGCTCCTGCCCTGAGTCTGGAGGAGAGGGGGCTCCTGCCCTGAGTTTGGGAGGGAGGCTCCTGCCCTGGCACACTCCAGGGCTCCTGCCCTGTCTTTTATGGCTCCTCTCCTGTGGCGGGAATGCTGAGGAATGACCTCACATCCTGCTCTGGAAGTCAGTCTCAGAGGCGCCTGTACACACATTGCAGAGTGTCCGCCCTCTACCACTCACAGAGTGTCCGCCCTCTACCGCCCAATCTTCCGTTCGGTTTCCGGACAGAATCTGTGCAAGACAATGTGAAGGGGGAGGGCTTTTCTCCGCTCATCGCGGAGAAAAGCCGTCCCCCACACGGCTGTGGGGATGGCCGCAAAACAGGAGAAATACCGGCTGGCAAATAGGCCAGGATTTTATATGTACCGTGAGAACGCGCCCTTACTGTAAAGAAACCCTTTTTATGTCCCTTGTCCTGGGTTTAAATAAATCATGGAAGAGATCTCTATATTGACCCCTGATATTTTTTTTTATATGTTTAGTAAGTGACCCGAAGCCCGTTTTCTATAAACTAAATAAACCTAATTTTGCTAATTGCCCCATGATCTTGTTTGACTTGGCACGATCAAAAGCAAACACTGCTCAAAAACATGTTTTTTTTTTCCTCACAGAAATGACTTGATTAAATAGAAAAAACATTATATAAAGTAAATTGTATTCAATAATATGAAAAAGTTCACTTTCCATATGTTTTTTCTGCATGTTACTGGCCCATTTCAGAAGTCATCTCCAATAAAGTTAGTCAGCTAGCACTGATTGCTAGAATGAATTGCCCCATGGCTCTCTTCAGCTTCCATGCCCCACTTTCCAATCTCTAAATGAAATCTATTGTAATGAGCATGCATTATCCTGTTCTTTTCATTTCAACCTATGAGCTCAGTGGGCATTTCCTGGGAGGTATGTGCTCTTTTGCCTTACCTTCAGTCCTGACTTTATCCTGAGTTCCCCTGTCTCCTTCCATTCCTTCGAAATGATGTACTGAAATAAAACATTTATTTTAATTCTGATCTGCACTGGCCTCTGCAGTGTTGTACTTAGAATAGCAAGAGGTTTACATTTAGAACTTCACCCGTGGGCAGTAAGGGTATGTGGATGTACACTCATTTTTATTCAATTGTAGGAGATGTGCTGTTGCTATCTTAGTTAAGAGGCATTGGGTAATCATGCAAAAAGGAGGAGCGTAGACAGCCAGCACAGATTGGAATAAGGGGATAAAAATATCTGCTGAGGGCTGATGATGTCACTGTCCCTCTCATCATTCAGACTCTGTTGACTAAATTTTAAAGCTTCCTCTTCATTGAAGCATGCTGTTAAGAAATAGAAACTATCTAAGAAAAAAAAATCCAAAATATTTAAGGCAAAAAATAATGTCAGACACTAATAATGCTTGATTTTTTTTTTAATAGTTAAGTTCTTTTTGATGATATTGGCCCTTTACAGTAAGAATACACAGATCTATATTTGCCTTACAACATTTTATATTATTTAAACTCTAAACACACAAAACAAAGAACAACGACCTTCAGCATAATAAATGTATATAATTATTGGATAATGAATACTCAGAACTACAGAAACAGATCTTTATTATTTTTCATATATTTTCCATTGCAACATTCTCAGATGAGACAATTTAATCTGATATGAGCATCTCAGCCAAGTAAATTTCCATTTTTATTATCTGAGATATTTAAAAATATGAGTTTGATAAGATCCTTTACATGTGAAATTGGAAAAAATGATGCACATGGTATGACAAAAAAGGGAATAGGAGGAATTAATCCATGTCAAGTAATTTATTACTGGAGCCTTTACTATGCTTCTCTATTATCACCATTCCTAGAGATCTTACCTGATAACTGGAGCTGCAGTATTTGTAACTCCACAATATGTCATCCTAGGAAACATGGCACTGTCTTAGGGTGCGTTTACACAGCACAGACAAGATACCAGTCCGATTTTCTAACCAGTATTTTGTCTTTTTTTGGCACGCAGGGGGACAGCTTTTGTCCAAGGTTTGTGGATTCAAGCCGTCCCCCTTCACACTCATATGTTCATGCTTTGCCCAAAAACTCTGCCCGGGCAGAAGAATGAACATGTTCTAAGTTTTTAGGAATGCCGGCGGTGTCAAAAACCATCCTGCAGAAAATCCGTGCAGTTTGTACTGCTACACGAGTTTTCTATTTAAGTCAATGTAAAAGGTTGACAGTTGGTTTACAGACGGTTTTCAAATCCAAAAGCTGTCTGTAAAACCTACCGAAAACCCTGCCGTGGGGACAAGCCCTTACACCTCACACAAATGGCAAGTTTTATAGAGCAGTAGTCAGCTCATTCCCATAAATATTTCGGGATTCTAAAGCCTACCCTTACTCCAGCTCTCAGACCTCCTGCTATCAACTTATTGAAGTGACTTTTGCATGCACTGTCAACAGCTTTAGGAAAATGTTTATGATGCTTTTAAAAGGGTTTTCTTTGACCACAATATTACTTACCCATTTTTGGCCATCATTTTTTGTGGGGGGGTCCAACTGCTATCACCCTGCCAATCAGCTGATAAATGGAGCTCTTCATTGTTCACTAGGCACACCGTACTGCAGCTTATTCCCCCATATATTAAAAGGAATGGGTGGTCTTAGACTATTCATTAATGGCTAAAAGTGGTTACATTTGTATGACCAGCTAAAATAAACCACATAAAATACATACAATACCTACAAAACAATAATGAGGCAATGTGAACAGTGAAGTTATCATAAAAGGATAAAAATGCACATTGATGTAACAGTGCAGGAAAAATGCAGTAATATTACAGTAGAAGGACCATGATATCATAGAACATTAATAATGCACCCAAGAAAGATCGCCACGTACAATGTGACATCACAGTAAAAAACAAGTGATGATATCACATGCACAAAAAATATCAAAATGTAGTTCAAAAACCTTAAACTCGAAGCACATTACATTTTCCACTACCTCATCCTTCATCCACAGTCAACACTAACTTCACCTTATGTCTGAGCAAAAATGGGTTTCCTTCAAGGGATTTTGACCATGTAGGTGTTTCATGTCTGATTTGTCCTGCTTCAGCTTTCAGTGTATTCAAATGGGGATGTTTATGATTTGTTTGAAAAGCATATCATGTGACCCAGCAGGCTTGACATAACCATGCCTTTCTCCACAGTGTGCTCACTCTAATCAAACATAGGTCGTTTTATGTAAGGAGCTGTGAGTGGTTAGCACTTCTGCCTTTCAGCAGCGGGGCCCTAGGTTCAAATCTTTGCAGGAACAAAACAGGTAGCTTTTTTTTCTCTCAATACACATACCTGATTGAGGTTTCTTTTTTCTTTTAGTTTATTTGTACTGTTTGACTAATTACCACGGAGTACAGAGGACAGGAGTAGAATGACAGCACCTGGGTTGAACACATGTTCAGCAGTGAGTGTGTGTGATTACTAAGCAGGGAAGAGACTGACAGAAGCTGCTTAGAGGAGAGGTGATGTCTGAGCATGTGCGGGCAGGACTGCGGAGCTCTTATCACTGGTCAGATGAGCTGTACACTATGGATCACTAAGAAAGCAGCTAAAACAAAAATGGTACTGAATTTTTTTATAACTCCCTTTGGTTACTCACCACACCCTGCTCCTGTGCTGATCTTTTTTTTCCATACTGTACATTTTAGTTGGGCCAAACCATATTTACCTCTGGCCCTGATTTACTGTATGCAGGATGTTCTGGCTCTGACCTATCGCTCCATCACTGTTCTCACTCTGTCCTTCGCTTCTTTCTTGTTGACTTATGTCAACCTTTAGCTACTTTTGTAACTTAGTTTCTTGTCTACTCCCTGATACCACTGCCATCTGACCCTAGACTTGAACTGTAGCTCTTCATTAACCTGCATTACTGCTGAAACAGCATCTTTAAAATAGTTTATCCAGTAAGCACCTACTGGTCCAGAGTTTCTTAGGTCTGGTCATCTAAACATAAGGCTATGTTCACACGGCTAACTGCGGGACATAATTCAGTCCATAATTACGCGCCACAGTGCGCCAATTACGGGCTGAATCTGTCCCAGTAACTACGGTAATCCACAGTTCTCATAGAAAACTATGGATTACGTCTCCTCTCCTTGCTCGGCGAATACGCCGAGGGGGGAGATAATTGACAGTTCACTTTCTAGCGGCGTATACGCGCCGCTAGTAATGATTGTCTATGGGACGGCGGGGTGCCGGCCCCCCGCTCCCTCCCCCGCTCCCGCCCTGGCCACACGGCGTAATTGCGGGGCGTAATTACGTCCCGCAGTTAAGCCGTGTGAACATAGCCTAAGTGTGCTCTCAAATAGGATACATATGCTGCAGCTTTTCCACAGCAATTTTGCATGCAGAAAATGTGCAGAATATTCCAGATGACATTCTATGAAATGTGGAAAAAAAATCTGCACATAATCCACATGGCAATTAATCTGCTGTGTGGATCTTACCGAAAAAAGGGTGTTCTGACACTAACAAATGTTATTAATCCCTCAGGGCATGATAAAAAATAAAAGGGAAGAAGAAAACTTACCTTGTAAACCCTCCCGTTCCACAGCTGGGACCATCCCAGTAATCACAACAGATGGCTTCTCCACTCATTCTTAATGTGACCCCTGCTTTCAATCACAGGTGGTAGCGGTCACGTGTTGAATATACTACAAAATGTAAAAGGCTGTGCACATCTAATATATACTTTGAAAACTTAAGCATAGGTGCACACTGAAAGGCAATGACATACATCTAATACATAAATCAGACTAAAGAAGTTTTATAGGAAATGCTTTACAGCTAAGGAAAATATGAAAAACCTGGGACTCTTAGTTTACAGTATTTGATCAAAGATTGTATTAATCTCACCTCCCAACACGTCAAGGGGGTTCCCAGAGCAGGTGAGTCCCTACACTAAAACATGTTACCTTACTAGGAGTCCATTCAGACTGCCACTTCCCCAGGAGTGATAGGAACCTGAAATTGAATTAACCTGCACATATTTAAATGAGGTGGTTGAGTGCAGCAAGCCAATGAGATTGCCATCTCCCAATAGACTACAAAATGTAAAAGCAGTGCACATCTAATATATACTTTGAAAACGTAAGCATAGGTGCACACTGAAAGGCAATGACATACATCTAAATACATAAATCAGTGGCACACTAAAGACTAAGTAAACCTCAAGTTATATAGGAAATGCTTACAGCTAAGGAAAATATGAAAAACCTGGGACTCTTAGTTTTCAGTATTTGTCAAGATTGTATTAAGCTCACCTCCCAACACGTCAAGGGGGTTCCCAAGAGGTGAGTCCCTACACAAAACATGTTCCTTGCTAGGATCCATTCAGACTGCCACTATCCCCAGGTTATAGAACCTGCCCAAAGAATTAAACCCTGCACATATTTAAATAGGTGTTATGCAGCAAGCCAATAGATTGCATCTCCCAAAAAGACTACAAAATGTAAAGCTGTCACATCTTATATATACTGAAAACGTAAGCATAGGTGCACAATGAAAGGCAATGACATACACTCTAATACATAAATCATGCACCTAAAGACTAAGTAAAACCCTCAAGTTATATAGGAAATCTTTACAGCTAAGGAAAATATGAAAAACCTGGATCTTAGTTTACATATTGATCAAGATTGTATTAAGCCACCCCCAAAACAACTTCAAGGGTTCCCAAGCAGGTGAGTCCCTACATAAAACATGTTACCTTGCTAGAGTCCATCCAGACTGCCACTTCCCCCAGATGATAGGACCGCAATTGATTAACCTGCACATATTAAATGAGGTGGTTGGTGCAGAAAGGGCCAATGAGTCCATCCCCAAATAGCCCCCTACAAAATGAAAAGGGGTTGCACTTTTAATTTTAATATTTTGAAAAAACGTAAGCATAGGTGCACACTGAAAGGCAATGAAAATACATCTAATACAAAATCAGGGGCCCACACAAAGACAAGTAAAACCTCAAGTTATATAGGAAATGCTTTACAGCTAAGGACCGCTGCTTTCAATCACAGGTGGTAGCGGTCACGTGTTGAATATACCACATGTGACCATTGCGGCTAGTAATTTGCTGCAATGGCATGTGAAGAATGAATGGGGAAATCACTGGGGTGGCCCCAGCAGTGGAACAGGAGGGTTTAAGAGGTAAGTTTTCTTCTTTTATTTTATCTACCGTGCTCCGACAGAATAGAAGGCATTTGTTAGTGTTGGGACACCCCTTTAAATCTGCAGCATGTCAATTCTCTGGATTTGTTGCAGATTTTCCCCACTGAATTTAATACGGAAGTAAAAATCTACAACAAATTTGCAATCAAACTTTATTGACGAGGGTTTTAAATTAAAGTGTATTGCAAATGTGTTTTACATGTCTTTGGGCACCATTAATCAATTTCTTCCTTAGGTTTATTCACTACCCCTTTGAAATACAGTAGTAAATTTCTTTATCTATTGTAAGGCCGCAGCTGGGAAGGTCTACAAGGGAGTATATATCCCAGCCAGGTTCTGGACATATGTCTGGGGAGTCCAGGACGCATGCCACCAAGATAAGCAGCCTCGGTGGAGTGAAAGGCCGTTGATAAATAGATGTCGACAGTACAAACTGTCAACCTATATTTAATCCGTTAGTACTGCTACCAGCCATTCCCGGGTTGGCCTTTCATTGGGAGTAAGCAAAGAGCAGGGTGGGTGCTTACTCCCCATGGCTCCACGCCAGGATTTCCTGGCTGCATAAAAGGTCAGCAGGTAAGCTGACTGGGCGTCGGCTGTACCTCCAGTCTACCGTCTGGGCTGGAAGTGTTCACACTGGGGAAAGAAAGCCAGTGTAGGACCAACAAGGTGATAGTGAGGGAACTACACCATTGTTAGCAAGCGCTCAGACGAGCAAGTCTTTTTGTTTGTGTTGTTGCTGGGCATGTTTGCCATCGGTTTTGTTCTGCTGTTTAAATAAACCCACGGAGCCAAGCAGCCGTTTGTACCTGACTTCTGCCTCTGTCTCATGCCTGAAAGACTCATGCGGTGATCCCAGAACTGTGCAAGCTCACACTATATAAATATTTAGCTTGGCCAAAGAACCATGTTAGGCCAGGTTCACATCTGCATTCCTGCTCTTTGTCTGCTAATGTAGCGGATAACATGACTGAAACCTGACAAACCCCATTTTAGTCAATGGGGTCCATCTGGTGCCTTTGATATTTGTCATGAAATGGATCCAGTTCCACTTCTGTGACCCAGACTCCAAACAGAACCTTTGATGCAGATGTGAACCAGGCCTTAAAAGGGTAACCTTACTCCTATAGCCCCTTTCTGCATGCCCTATTATGCCAATGGACTTTAAAGCGTGGGGTTGCTAGTTTAAGACATATCTCTATGAGCTGAAGCTAAGAGTTACACAAAATCACCCATTTATTTGTCTTACTCCATTTCCCCTATGTGGAAAATTTTCGTCTGACCCAACTTCCTTGGGCAGTAAATGTTGATTGCAAGGTATTTCAATCCTAAGACCTGTGGCGTTCTATTTCTATGGTGCAGGAGGGAAAAGTGCATGCTAGGACGCTCTAGTTCTTAAGGAAAACCATGGAGGAGGGGAGGAAAACCCAATATTTGTGTTCCCATAGATATTGAACTGTCTGTGCTGCATTATTTTTGGATATATTATAGCAAGTACTTTCAGACTAGATCGTTACTACAGTTTTTGAGTGGAAATAACTAATCCTTCATTAATCAGACATATTGTTGACATCATTCAAACATAATTTCATGATGAATGAAGAACAGTAAATAAATGACTGACCATAATGCATTCATCACTCAGCTCCAGGCTACATAACATATGAGGCGAGGAAACTCTGCCGAGTCCTAATCAGACCAATATCTAGGGGAAAATGCTGTCCATTATCCAGACACACAGTCATGACTCCATATTGTATTTAACTTGGCTGTAATGTAATGCTTGTTGTAATTAATTTCCATTCCTAGGGGTCCTGTCAATCAAAGAAAGCAGTACACCAAGAAGAACAGCTGGAGGTATGACTCACTATCACTATATCATTGCTGTGACTATGGGAATAGGGGTAGAGACAGAAGCTGTAAAGGTGAATCAAACTTGACAAGATGAAATGATATGTGGGAGAGAGATTTGGAGCAGAATTATTTGGTCTTATAATGGTGGGAAAAAAAATTACAACAGAGTAAAGTAAATGATATTATGTATTTAGGTTTATTATTTTAGTCTATTTAGTCTATTTATTTCTATCATGTTGTATTTACGAGAAATGTATATACGGGACATAGACTATTGTTAATGTCAGACTGAAAGGGGTGTTATGATTAGTGTTGCTCAAACCTGTCCTTGTTCAGTTCGACATCTGCTCGATCAAATTTGTGTAATTATTGGGTTAGGAATGTCCCAAACCCACATTTTTTCACTTTGATCCTAACGCAAACCTTTACTCTTATAACTAACCTAAAGTTGGGCTTAGGGCTTTTTCTTCATTTGTAAGAGTTAATTAACCGCTTTGCAGTGATTCCAGTTTGGCAGCACTCTCATTCCAATGTCACTTCCAGTCAGACGTCACTTTCAGTCACATTAGGGACATTTTTTTTTACTCTGACACTAACCATGACCCTTATCCTATTAGGGTTATGGTTTCTGTCTTTTTTTTTTTGGCTATTTATGTCAAAACCAGTTTTGAGCAGACCTGAATCAAATCACTTGGATTTGGGTCGAAATTAATTTTGATCCAAAGTGCAAAACTCTAGCTTTAATTTTAGAAAATAAAGGCCATTCTTTGAGTAATAAAAGTGTATACAATGTGTATTAAGTTTTAAGATCTCTGCTTGCCATCAATAAGGATCTTTATTGTTTATTTGCAAGGAATAAAAATTTGTTCTCCTCTGCATTTCCATGAGATCGTCATATTTCCAGAACAGATTTTTATCTCCTAGTAAAAAACAACAGTGGTTCACACTGAATGACAACAAACTCAATTCTTCCAAACCACAAGGAACTGATACAGAAAGTGTGGTGCAAAATTGTATAACATTTCATTGTACAATAAAGAAGCTTATCTGTTTCCTCTATATACACAAGATTATGTAGCAAAAACATTAAGGGCGACATGTCAGAAAAATGGTGTTTCCACGTCAGTTTTAGGCACATTAAATCAGTGTAAAGTGCACCAGAAATTCAGAACATTTCCAAAAACTGTCAGGTATACTTTGCATAGAAAACTTAATGTGCCTAAAAAGGCAAATTGCGTCAAAAAAGGCGCATTGCGCAACTTGCGGCATGTAGCGTGTCATTGGTGGTATATAATGCGCCTATCGAGGCGCATTGCCCGACGGAGGCGCATAACATATGTAATGTGCCTCAATAGGCGCATTGCATGACGGGGCCGCACAGCGCATCGTATTTAGGTGCATTACAAAGTGTCGTGCCCGGCGTCTAATGCGCCTAGTTTTGGTGTACGACAGTTCATTTACAACAAGAATATGGCGTCAAAAGTGGTGTTGGCGCAAGATAGACTAAAAAACAGTATTGGTGTGTTGGGACACATCGCCCTTAATGTTAAATAGCATTTAAAACTAAATTAAGACAATATCAAATACCTATGCTGTAATTACTTAAAGGGGTTGTTTCACCATGCTGTTTCATACATCCTGTCTCTTCCTGGTCAGGCTGTGAGTAATTAGCATGTCTGCTCCGGTATTCAAAGGTCTGCTAATTACTCTTACATTAGATAAAAATCTCCCGCTCTCAAGTCCAGAAAAGCGTCAGAGCTAAAGTACACAGTAGTTATTAGTTTCCTTTGTTTGTTAGATCAGATAACACTCAAGGTCTCAAGCTGCTTGTAATTCTGTGTGCCGACCTGTGTGATGACATCATCTCTGCTATCAGATAAGACAAACAGCAGGGAGAGCAGGGCAGAGCAGGTCAGTAACCTAGAGAAACCTGAGTGCATTCACAGTTGATAAAATCACTTATCTCCTCAACAAAGTAAAATAAACAAAGAAATATTTGGAAAACGTCTTAATTTACTGTTCCCTACATGTTGAAAGCTAAACTTTGTAGTGAAACAGCCTCTTTAAAGAGGATGTCATTTTTCAGTTGGAAGCCAGCAGATTTGGATAATTTTGTTTTCAGAAACTCCCAACAACTATGGTTATGCCTGTCAGTCATTTGACTCAATGGTCAACCAAACAATATATAGATGGGCAGGATCCAGTATAGTGAAAGACTAGCTTTGTGCGCATTTTCTAGAGCAGGGTATACCTATAAGATGTCCATATGCCCTAATGTAAACAAGTTGTCTTAAAGACCAGTTTTTAACAGCTATAAAACAAGAGTGATAGATGGATGCCCACAGTTCTTCCAGAACCCTCCTTAAGAAACCAATATAAAATAATTCAGGAATTTTTAACACAATAATAATTCAGACAAGCATTTTTGCAAGTTCTTTTATCGCTGTGTTCATCTCTTCTCTCTCCTTGATATGAAATCTCTATATTATCCATCCCCACAAAACATTAATATGAAATATGAAGACAAGATGTTGATACTTCAGGGACAAATTTATTCCAAATCACTTGTTTCCATTTCAGTGAAACACAAAATCCAGATGCGCATTCTCCTATCAGTTCTACAAGTCAGGGTCAGGATTGGTGAAACAGATGTTCCTTACAGGGAAAATTTCTAAAAGTATGATTAGCAAAACAGTATGTCTGTAGTGGTAAACTTGTAGAGGCTATTTATTTCCCTAATGGAGCAGCCACTTTATGTTCTGAAGAGACATTTTTTTACCTTATGTTAAGTAAAGATGATTTTCCCACCAGATATGATACCAGGAACGCGAGTATGTCTGTTCCACGTCCGTTCCCCATCCTACAGACAGTGAGATATCATTGAATCAAGATGAGGGGGCCTGCGGTGAGGATGGCAAAGCTTACATCAACCTCAGTTGCAACCTCTGTTATGCACAAACCTATGCAGGGTTCACAAAGGGTTATCGACCTTCCTTTAATTTTTTTCTGGACAAATTTACATTTAATAATAGACATTGATACCAACAAATTGGAAAACCAAAAATTATTGATCAAGTTATAAGCGATATACCATATGTCTATAACTCAGATACTAATATAAACATATAAGGGGAAGCTTCCTGCAGGTGTCAGATTATATGACAATGTCACAGTACGGTCTTAAACCCTTACATAATATAAGAACAGTAGTCTAACGGGAGGTCCACACGACAATCACAAAACACTGGATTCTACCTTTGAAAACTGTATCAGACAATGCAGTTTTTAACTAGTATTTTATGTAGATTTTGAGATTGTTCATTTCTATGGGGTCTTGTATGTGGATTCGACATACAAATGTTTTGGATGCGTTTTTTGATGTGAAATACGGTGGAAGAATGAACATATGCTAAGGTTTTTTATAAAAATAAAAAAACAACAGTTTTTCTATGGAGGTAGTTTTACAGTCTATGTGGATTTCCGACTGGAAATTATTGTCATGTGGACGGAACCTTAGGCACACAAAACCTGTCAAGCAGATGGGCACAGATTTGCACAGGAATGCTTAGCTATCAGCCCAAATGACAAAACAAATATTCTACTGTTTCGCTAATAGAGCCTAATAAAATACACAGCAGATTCATATATATTTTCTGCTTGAGGTAATAGTAAACATGCTCTTAAAGAGTAACCATGACATCTCCTGTCATGTCTGTTGTAGTTAATCCTTGTGTTCCCTGTCAAATAACAATTCTGGAGCCTCTTCTCTTATAACTCTATGTTGTGCTGTTCCTCGGTTATTCCTCCTAGAAATGTATTACTTAATCAGTCAACTGGGCCATACCATTCCAGTGTTCAAAGGGGTGTGTCCCTGCAGATAGACAATAAGCAATTATTAGACAATGTCAGGGACACACCCCCAACTGGAAACATCCAGTTAAGGGATTAGTAATCATTTTCTAGGCGGAATAACAAAGTACTCACACAACATAAAGATCTGAGGAAGGATGCTCCGGAATTTTATTTCATGGGTAATATTAGTATTTCTTAAAACAGATATGTAAGGAATGGTCACGGGTTCTCTTTAAATAGGGAATCATAACATGATGACAGATCTACTGTTAGAAATTAGTCACTTTTCCTTTAAGGTTTTCATGCATTTTGACCTAGATTAAATCTCAAATTCACTTTTTCACATAATCAATCTAGCATTCCGTTTCTATTTGTTATCCTTTTGGGTGAAGAACATAAGGTCCATACTGCACTGTACAGAAAGCCCTGTTCTGGCAATATCATACTCAGAACAAATAATTGCCACCCCAGGCATGCTATGGAGGTGATCCCCATGGGTTAGTAAACAAGACGAAAATATGGCAAATAGCCAGCTCAACACTCCTGTAGATCGGGCTGCACGGCTGCACTCTGCAATGTAAGTCCCAAGTAACAAACGTATAAATTGCCAGCAACTCCGATGATGTAATAAAACTTGAGGCATTTATTGGACATGAATACGTGGAGACAAATCACATGGAGGACATGGACATAAGGCGTTTCGAGTCCGTCAGTATACAAGACCCAGTGAGCTGCCCAAAAGCAAAAAATATTATGCTAAGGAAGTAGAGATTATCAATACTAGGTGAAAGCAAGAGGCTATCCAAAATGGATTTTAAAATAAGCAGTAAAAAAAACTAGGGGAAAATCACAAGTCACACTACTAAATCAACAGACAAGGATGTAGTCTTTTCAACAGCCTACATTAGGGATTTTCAAAAAATAAAAAATAATTCTATATAAAAATTGACGTGAAAGTTTCGGCCTAACAGGGGAAAGGTTAAATGTGTATGAAAAGAAATAAAACTTTTGCCAAATATTTATCCCCTTTTGCAGTTTTTCTTCAGCGGATAATAATGCAATTTTGGGATTTTTTAAAAAAAGTTTTTTTTTTTTGTGGGGAGCTAGGGAATATGTGTACTTTTCAAAAAAAAAGAAAAACGTTGCAAAAAAACACCAATAAAGTATTTACTTTTAAAAAAAAATTAAAATTGTGTTATAAAATGTTGCTTATGCCATCTATTGTACAGCCTGCAATCAATATTAAAGTGGATGTACCATTAGAAAGTTAAAAAAAATGAATTTCAGAGCGCATTATGACAAAAAATAAAGCACTGTCTCAGGCCTCTGGTCCAGCAAAGCATTTTGTTGAAGTACATGGTGGCGAATTGAATACCTTCCATTTCTTTGGCCTCGAAAGAGTCAAAGCACAAAAGAGTGGAGATGCGGTATGCAGTCGCGTGGGGAGCCTTTGGGTCCTGGGGTTGGAATGCGCTGCCCCGAGGGCCTAAATTATCATAATGTCTAATGTTTTCTATGAAGTGTGTATTTAAAGGGGGTACTTATAACTACCAGAAAGATTTTTACAATCGATGATTGACTTTTTTTTCTTTCTTTTCCTTTTTTCCCCCTTCCCTTTTTCTTTTTTTTCTGAAAGAGGCTCACTTATGTGTGTGGGTCCCTCTGTGTTTTTAACCAGACACATCACTGGTGTTGGTTAGCTGTGATCAAGAGTCCAACATGGACTCGAAATGTGAAAGCAAATAGTGGGACTTACAACTCATCTCTATATCCCTATGCTGCTGCAAGGTTGTGTTTTTAATTCGGAAGAAAATAAAGAAGAATGTTTTAAGAAGCTTTGGATTTCAAACATTTTATTTAGCACAAGTCTGTGTTTTGGGTTGGTGCCAACAACTAGGACATTGGAGGATCCACTGAAACAGTGACCAGGAGCGGGAATGCCTACAGGAGTAAGCATAAATTATGTGCTATTTGTATATTTACTACAACAGGCAAGTCAGGACAGGGACTACCAGGGGCGTCGCTAGGCATGTTTATTCGGGGCACAAGCCCCGGACAATCCTGCTTGTGCCCCGAATCTCAGCCCGTCGGGTTGCAGGCAGCTGCTATGTGCCTGCAGCTCCGACGATCTCCTGAGCTGTGTGCGTCTTCTAGACACACAGCTCAGAGCCGTTCTTCAGTGCAGGCAGGGAGGGAGAATGACTGCGTGAGGTGCCGGGCGCTTAGCAGGGAGGAGGGGGCGCCTGTCACTCACTGAAGCTCCTGACTGTCAGGACTTTATATGGTGCAGCCGTGTTCAGCACCAGAGCCTGGCAGTCAGGAAGCAGCAAACAGCTAGTGAGGAGCTGCGCCCCCTGCTGTGCTGATCCCGGGTCCCTGCAACTACACAGCCTTGGAGGCAACAGCAGCAGCATCCACAGGTGCCCAAAGAGGTCTCAAGTGAGTGAGTAGCCTCACTGTAGAGACCATCAGGGGAACACCACAAGAATAAGGGGAACACCACATAATCATCATGAATATTAAGTGTGCTGAATGTATATATGTGTGTGTATGCATGTGTGTGCATATATGTGTATGTGTGTATATATGTGTATGTATTGTGTGTATACATGTGTGTGTATATATGTGTACTTGTGTATGTGTGTATGTATGTGTGTATATATGTATGTGTGTATATATAGTGTTTATGCATGGTATGTATGTGTGTGTGTGTTTATATATATATAATATATATATATATATGTATATATATATATTATATATATATATTTATATATATTATATATATATATATATATGTGTGTGTGTGGGCATGCATATGTATGTATATGTATATGTGTTTATATATATATGGATATATCTATGTGTGTGTGTGTGTGTGTGAACATGTGTATGTACTGTATATATGTGTGTTTATGTGTTTCAACACACATATCAACAATATTGCCCCATTTGTGTCACTAAACATATTCCTGCCTGTTCTGTCCTTTATACATGTAAACTACAACCTGATGATTAATTGTATCTGAATATCATTTTTTTTATACCTGTCATTTGTCAGGGTTGCATATGTTTCTAGCTGCTGCAGCCAGACAAAGGGTACATTCACACGGCGTAATTGCGGGATGCATTTTGTGGTGTATTTGCGCTTTAATACACCTGACATGCGCACCACCGCAATTGCGTAATTCATAGCTCTCTATTAGAGCTATGAATTACCATGTCGATGTATAAAACAATGGAATTGTACGCTGAAGGAGAGAAGTGACAGTCCCCTTATTAGAAGGGGAGGTCACTTATTTTTACGGGCGGGTTCTGTGTGCAGGGAAAACAGGTAACCATAGCTCTCACCGCTATGATTTTACCGTATTTGTGGGGCGCACTTTGGGCACATTACAGCACAGTTATGCCCCACAAATACGCTGTGTATGTTCACACAGTGTAATGTCTTTCCGTACTTCAGCGCGTAATTGCGCTTCAATACACCCCGACGTACGGGCCGACATTATAGTAATTCATTGCTTTCACTGAGAACTATGATTACCTGTTCTGGGGAGAATAAATATTAGCGAGAGCTTCAGAGGGACGCGCTGGCACACTTTTTTCTCTGTAAAAATCCATGCCACAGTTCATGGGGCGTGAAAAATGCCGTGTGAACCCCGCCCTACTGAGAAAAACTTAATACAGGGCCCGGGCCCCGGATGTTTTGGGACCCTAGCAACGCCCCTGGGGACTACTTTGAAGGACTTTAATAAACAAGCCATTTGGTTTGGCCCTGCATTGATGTCCTTAAGTCACCAAACAAGTAACAGGTGCTTCAAAAACAAGCACAAGCACATTAACAGATCCCACTCAAGCTTCTATTACCTGACGTACTACTGCGCATGCGCTAGTCTCTGAAGCTACTTACACTTGTTTGTCACTTTTGCTCAATATGTCACCCAAAAAAAGAACATGGATATCATAGCACTGGGCAAAAAGAGACTCAGGAACATTGCATCTAAACTTGTAGGCATTCAGGACTTCAAAGCCAACTGTAGTACATGATGTTTCTACTTCACGTCCGGTGAGGCGTGGAAATTACAGGACAGGGGAAAATGGAGACAAATGCACATTGTATGTCAACTTGGGAGGATCATCCAGAACTCCAGTTACAACTCCTATTTACAACTTTTCTCCCTCAATGAACTGTAAGCGGTACAGCGAGATTTGCTGCTGATGTACTCATCTGTTCAGCAATGTGCATCTGTGCTTGTACTGATCAGTGACAAAAACAGCTCGAGACATCACATTAGGGATGAGTTAATAAAATGTGTGACCAAATTGGCAGGCTAATATTCAGTTGATAATTGTGTATGGCTCATGAATGATAACTATTCAAATGCCCTTGGCAGAAAATAGGGTTCCCCACCCCTGCTTTAAATTATTCAGTCTCTGAAGATAATATGTTAGTACATAATTTGGTTATCCCCTATGATAAGACAAGCCTGAAAGAAATCCCTAGGGAATAGAAGGCCATTCTGAGCTAACTCCCCTTAATTATCAGAGACCCCAAAGACGGCATGTGAGTTGCCTTATGGTATATAGTATATATAATCTCCACGAGGTTCCTAGCGACTCTGTAAACTATGCTTGTTATAGTACATTTTCTTTATATTTTATATAAACTGAACAGATCATACTTTGTTATTTTCATCCATTTTTTCTCAGCAGCTGTATTATTACTTACAGCAAGTAATAATATACACATTCTGTAGGAAAAAGAGAACTGCTGTTATGCTTGTTAAAAACATTAGCAAAATTCCACAGTGAAGCTTACAGCGAACACAGGGGAACGGTCAGTTTTTTAATAGCTTCTGCATGTTGCTACCATCATTTCACCAAAAATACATGGGAATTATTCCAGGGTTCTCTCAAAGTTCACATGGGGTACTGCTATTCCTATTTTGCATTTAACATAATGGAATTCAATGAATCACTATTGTAAAATTGATTTACATTCAGGTCTGTCTTATAAATGATCATTAGTGTATATCTGTTATACATTGCTCAATCAGCCACAGACCCTCTGTGTCCAATGAAAATAGATCCATCTCATAATGATGTACTTGTCTAATTAGATATTTTTAGAAAGTGCTGAAGTGTATAAAATCAGAACATGCTAGCTGTAAGTATCTGAATAGGATTTTAAACCTTCAGTATCTAATCTTAGCTGGGGGGGCTTTGAGATAGGCTTTGGCAGAGCTCCAGAATTTTACCTTGCAGAATTCAGATGCATGACACTTTGTAAGAAAGAGGTTTTTTGTTATAACAAGCAGTCTCCTGAGCTTACTGCTTGAGGATAAAAGTAATCAATGAGCGCAGCAAATATATACACAACACTAGATTTTTAAAGGGGTTTTCTGCAATTTTTGAAACCCTTTACTGGCAAAGACTGTGGTAAAATAATACAAAAAATAACCACTGCACCTACAGCCTTAGCTCTTCCAGTTCTGCTGACATCAGACCACTTATGGCAAGGGTATCAAACTCATTTTCACTAAGGGCCACATTTGCATTATGGAGAATCTCAAAGGGCTAGGGTGCGTAGTATTGTCCATAAAAGGCCAAGATGTCCTTGGTCGGATAATAGCCAGACCCTTCTTTAGCATCAGGTTTCCTAACTTGAAGGATAGCTAAGGTGCCTGGGTAGGGCTGTCAAAGTTGTGCCACTGTCGTGCTGAACACAGCAGTCTAGAGGTGTATGCCAGAGCTCAGAATCCAAGATGCTGGGGCCGCTGCCTCGGACAAGTGCTGACTGCATACTCTTGCAAAACTGGAGAGTCGGTCCTTCTGCATCCTGACGTTGCCCGTCCCTACTCATTGTGTCTAAGGTCTCACTGACTGCATAAAATGACATGGCGGACTGAATTTTGCCCGCAGGTCTTGAATTTGACACATGTGCCCTATGGTGTATTATGATCTTCAGTCCTTGGCCTCAGTGGTCTATGCTCACTTGTACAGCACATGGTGCCAGGGATTGTTTCATGGTCATGTGAGTGATGGACATGATGTCAAAGCTGGAGGACTACCAGGGAAGGCTGGAGTTTCAGTCATGCTGTTATAACTGTGACTACTGGTAATTTTTGTATTTTATCACAGTGATTTATCTTGATAAACCCATTTAAAATGTATGGTTTAAAAAAAATAGAGCACCTACATACGATAATTAAGGCTGACATAAGTAACTTCATGGACCCATACAGCCGAAGTATCGGGCCCTGCTATTCT
>JAODAL010051952.1:0-26325 GCA_025379985.1 Phyllomedusa bahiana
AGGTCCGGGCTCCCCCCCAGGGGGACTCCATTTTGTGGTTAAATTTACCCGGAAAACGATACTGTGGTACAGCGGGAAATCCGGGGGCAAGGACGGGTTGGAACCAGGAAAGGAAAAATGGGGGCGGGAAAACCGGAGGCAGCAGGATGGAGACGGATCCAGGCAAGGCCCCCCAAGGGCACAGTATTGGTACGTAGGTATGAAAAGGGTTTGCGGGGTAAACCCAAATGAAGGAACAAAGGGTGGGTTAATTCCAGGCTAGGGGACGGGGCAAAACAGCAGGGGGTTTAAAAACCACAATCCCAAAGGCAATGACATCGGGGCTTGAAAATTTTAAAAAGGGAACCAGGAACAGGAAACGGGAAAAACAAATGGCAACCAGCTGAAACACACCCACCATTTTGGGTCCTAAAGGGAAAAATTTAAAAGGGGCAAACACAGTTAAAAAGTTCTAAGGAAAGCAGGCGGTTGTTGACACATCGCTCCTATTCTTTTGGGCTGGTTTCGGGCCCCGGACCAATGAGAATAGCTTACAGAATTTAATTAAAACTTTTTTTTCCCCCGGAAATTTTTCCCAATACCCCAAATTCCCTTTAAATTTTAACGGCGTTCAAATTTTTTGGAAAGTGATTTTTTTTATTTAGGGTTTATAAAAAGGTTTTTCAGCTTTTTTTTCAGAGAATTTTTTTACACCTAAAAAAGGCATTTTTTTTTTCAAAACCCCCGCACGGACATCCTTAATGATTTCTCGCGGGTTTTTCCACCCTTTCCCTCAAATTGGAATACATGTTGGGCCCCAAAGCCCCCGGACCTGCGCCCATACCCCCGCACTGCGCCCATTTTCCCCGAACTGTCCCCCACACACGGGCGACAGGGTTTAACTTTTCCCCCTTGTAAGACGCACCTCCTGGGAACGGCGAATATGAGGCGCAGTCCCCGCTGCGCTAAGTCCCCGCACTGCGCCTCACACACTGGTAAACCCGCGGGGGGCCTTTACAGGCATGTATGATCCCCACTACATTGGGAGGATTTTTCTTAGGGCATTTCCCGCCCCTTCCCCCACCCACTGGCGGGCCGGGGGGATTTTTCCCCGCATGTATGAGCGCACCTGGGCCCCGCCCTAAATCAGGCGAAAAATTTCCCCAGAAAACGGGAAAAGAAACATGCGCCCGACGTGGCGAAAATTTATACATTTTCCCCCTAGTCAGACAGGGGGGGCCCAGGTAAAGGGCGGGGCGGCGAAATTTTGTGATCGGAGGCAGAACCAAAAGGTTGGGGTAAAAGGGGGAAATTTCCCCAAACGAAGTGCAAAACCTTTCTCATTTGGCATAGGGCGCAAAGGATCAAACAGGGTAAAGGGGAAATTTGGGATTTAAATTAGGGGGACCAGCGGCTAGAAACCCACCAATTTTTGGCCCCTTTTTAAACTGAGCAAACCCCCGGGCGCCGGGGCGCCCCCAAAGGAAGGGGGGGCCCCAAACCCCCCCGGCGGGGCCCAGGGGGATGGGGGAAAGAACAGGAGCCGGCGGGGGTGAGTACTTGCGCCTGGGGGGAACAAAGTCGCCCTCGGCCGTAAAAGGACCCCAGCGCCCCCAAACCCTCGGTACCGGGGCGCTTTACAGGGTCACGAATTGCCACTAAAAAACCAAGGGAAAAAAAAACCCGGGGCATGGGAACCCCAAGGGAACCAGTTTGGACTTTAAATTTCACGGGAATTTAGTAAAGTGGAGGACAAGTTTTAAGTGATTGATGACTTTTCATATTGCTGTTGGTATGAGTGCATGATCCAAGATATTGAAATATTGAAATGTTGCAATACATTATTTGATTTTTTTCTCTTTCAAAGGGCCCAAATTGAAAACCAAAAAAGGGAAATTTTCGGAGCAAATTTTCAAAAAAAAAAAAAAAAAAAGTGAAAATTGGGGAAGGGTGCTAAGGTTTAATTGGGCCCTGGGACTTTAAGGGCCTGCTGTGGGGAAAAAGAAAAAATGGGGAGGAAGTTTTACACCTGGGCCCGGGGTGGGGTTTGGGGAGTCCTTGTTCTTTATTTGATTCTTATTTTTAAATTTTGGTTTAGTAAAAGTTTTAAATTTTGTGAGATAACGTTTTTCCTTTTATAAATTGGGTTTTTTGGGAAAATTTCTTTTTTGGGGACCTTGGGTTTTTTTCCCCTTTCCCTTTTCTCGCAGAAAGAAACAAAAAAAGGCAAATGGGTGAAAAATGTTTTTTTTCAAAAAATCAGGAGAAAAGGTTTTCCCCAAACCTGAAAACTAGAGTTTTTCAGAATTTAGAAGGGGGTTTTCCATTAGCGAAAGAACCCAAAACACAAGAAAATTTGCTCTCCAAAAGTACAATCTGGGGTTTTTTGTGGGTATACCTTTTTATTGAAAAAAGAAAAAAACCGACCCCTTTTAAAAACCCCCAAGCCGTTACAATAAGGGCATCACAAAGGGGGTTTAAAGCTACCCCCCCCTGAGGGCTTTTATTGCTGAAAAAAATTACTGATGTGATGGGGGTTATTTTGAGAATTTCCCCCCTTTTTCAAAGGAGGGGGAAAGATGTCAAAAACTTTTAAAGATATTGCATTTTGGGCCTAATTCAAGAACATTTGAAAATTGGAAAATTTCATTCTTTTTTCAAGGGCCACAAAACCCGTCGCTTCAATTTTGTGGACCCCCCGAGACATTTAAAAAAAAGCCAATTTTTATCAATCTATGGTTATTTTGTGCTGCCAAACAAAGACAGGGCCTTAATGGCTACCCGTACTCTGTTTCTTCAAATAGAGTGTTCTGCTTTTGTTTGGAAAAATTTGGGTTTATCCCCAAACCAAAAAAACTAAACTTTGAAACTGAAAGCATTAAAAAGTTGGCCCCATGTTTTAAGTTTTACATTTATTCATGGGAAATTTTCCGTAAAAGAATATTTTAAAAAAACATGTTTGTAAGTGGAAAAGATGCAAGAACAACCTTAAAAAATACAGGGATTGATAAAGATTTCAAATCCCAAATTTTTACCAAAGAGCAAAATCGCTGGAGAGAAGTTTTAAACGGCAGTTACTTTGAAAAATGGAAAGTTACGTAGATCTTCAAAAAAATTTTTTAGTTTTTCCTTGTATTTAAACCAACTTCTGGGCCCAAATTTTTGGAGCCGGAAGAAGGGTCCATTTAAAAGGGGTTTCACTACATTGATTAACTTATTTCAGTCCTTTTTTTCTGGGTTTCTTTTTAAATTTCCCAGGGGCTTTTTTAAATGTTTTTCCCACTAGGCGCAGTAAAAACCCAGGTCTGTAGCTTTTAGAAACCAGTGCTTTTCAGCCTATGGGAAGTTAAAAAACAGGTTTTGTAGCAAAAGCGACTTAAGGAGCGATGCAGCCCAATACAAAAAGGGATATTACCAAGGGGGTAGGACACGGGTTAATGGCAACTTATTGAATGACTTGTTTTTGAAAGATCGAAACCCAAAAAAAAGAAATTCTTTTTTGCGAGAAAACCCCCTTAAAATTACAGAAAAATTCATTCGCATTATTGGGGAAAAAAAAAATTTTAAAAAATGTTTAAAAAATTAATTTAAGGGGCCCCCGGGGTGAAAAATTGTTTTTTAAAAAAAGGGCCCGGGGGGAGAAAAATTTTTTTTTCGGGAATTTTTACTGCCCGCAAAAAGCACGTCATACAGACACCCTTTTCCTACATTTTTAACTTTTTGTTAATTTTTATAAAGAAACTTTTTAAAAAGGGGGAATGCTTCTTTTGGCTCCCATCTTGGGGTCATAAATCTGGAAAAAGTTTGTTTAATTCTCCTTTTGGGGAGGAAATGTCAAAAATGGTTTTGGGGGGCCTTTAAAATCCCACATTTTGGGGTCGAGGAAAAAGGTTTTTTTGTTAAGGGGATAAACCCAAAAATTGGCCTGAACAAAGGAATGAAAGTCAAATCTTAGAGAAAAATTCGTTGAAACCCCAAAGGTGGTTCCCTTTAGTTTAAAATTTAGTTTAGGTGATGCTGCAAGCCCTCTAAAAATTTTTTGTTAATCTTTTTTTGGTGGTTTTTACACAACTTTATAATTTTTGCCTCATCCTCCAAACGATGGTGTATTAAAGGACCATTCAACCTAAACCTGAAGAAATTTGGGGTGCAAGTGAGAGTTTGAAAGCATAAGTTATCGTTTGTGAAATTCAAGGCGTCTAGATGTTGAACAAATATTGAGACTCCACTTTTCTTTAAAATGGTAGAAGACTCCAGTTTTCTTGTCATTATAAATTGGTATATCTTTTTTTTCAATGCACATTGTAAGCAAATCCATGCAGCTCAGAGATAGGGGAAAACACAATGTGATTTGCTCAAGAATTGTTCTCCCTTCGAAAAAAAAATATCGGATTCCCTTTTGAATCTGAAAAATAGGTGCCACAGAAATGTTTTAAAAACCCTTAAGACCAGGGGATGTTGATACGTCCTGGGACGCAAAGGGGGGCCATTGTAGGGGGATTGCACGGGAGGGGGCCAGCGCCACTGGTTGCGATGAGCCGGTTTGGGGTTGCAGGGGGCTCTGATTGTTGCGATGAGCTCTGATTTTGCTATGGCTCTGTTTGGTTTGCTATGAGCTCTGATTGGTTGCTAGGGCTCTGTTTGGTTGTTTAAAACTCGATAGCTTTCTACAGCTCTGTTTAGTTCTATGACTTGATTGGTTCTATGGGTTTTGTTGTTGCTGGGGGCTCTGATTGGTTGCTATGAGCTCTATTGGCGCTATGGGCAAAAGACAGTCTCACTTAGACAGTGTTCATACATAAACCCAGAGTCACGGATATAGTTTTAGTGCCCCCCAAAAATCGAAAAAATACGACACCCCCCTTTTTTTTCCAACACACCCCTTTTCGAAACCCCGCATTTCTGAACACTGTAAGAAAGCAATGTTAGAAAGCTGGATGATGTCACATCAATCGCTCTTTTCCCAGGCCAAAGAGGGCGTGGGGCAGTAAGAGGGGCTGGGGGAGGCAAACACCAAAATGAGTAGGGCAGTGGAGGGACAAAAAATTCTTTGTGGGGCCCGGGAGCGACATTACTCATCCATTAGGCTAGCTCCTTTCGACTGCTTTGTCTTGGGTTTGCGACCTGACCCTGTCTTCCAGAATTTTTAGGAAGGTTGAAAAATGGATTAAAAAACCCTTTGATAATTGTGTAAATGGGAAGTTTTAGGGGGAAAAAATAGAAAAAAAAATATGAAGTGTAGTTTTTTATTGGTACCAATGTGAGATAGATGTGACTTTTTGATCACTTGTTATTCCAATTTGGAAATGTGAAAGAAACCCCTAAATTTTGTTATTTGTAATTTTATTTCTTCTACAGTGTTCAGCATATGGGATAATTAATTTTATATATTATATATATTATATATATTTATATAAAATATATATATTTATATATATAAGTTACTAGGTCGGGACGTGAATGGGGCCCATACCCAAATTTTTTAAATTTATTTTTTAATACTTTTTTTTTTTGTAAAATGGAGAAGAGTGATTTAAAAAATTTAAGGGGTTTTTATTCAAAAATGTTAGTTTTAAGACTTTTTCCTTGTTGCCTATAGCAACCATCAGAGTCTTAAAAACCCCAATCAGAGCTCCTCTTTCTTTTTGCAAGGGACTATATGAGCTCTCTTTGGGGTCTATAGGCAACAAAGAAAAGTCTCACACCTAGACAGTTTTTAACATGAGGCCCTTACTAAAAATATAAAATTAATATAAATATAAATTATAAATAATATATATATATAAAATAATTATATATAAAAATATATTATATATATGTATTGTTTATTACTTTCTTTTTTTTTTTTTACTTGAAAATTGTCCCCTAGGGTACACGACCACTAAAGAGCATGATCCCCTGTCCTATATACGGTGCTACTATTGTACTGCCATATACAGGATTTTCATTCATTACTTACATGCTGCCTATAGCAGGGTGGTATAGGTGTACATATATACCAGCTACAGAAGTCTGCATGAGGCTTCCAGCTGCCATGATAACCTAGTGTCTCCCTGCAATTACATCGTGGAGGGTGGGTCTGATGTAAGGGAGGAATGGTGAGCAGCAGGCTGCAGCATCTAATGTGTTAGTGGCAGTTGCCGGCTGTGTTTCACCGGCCGCATGTGGAGAGGGCTTCGCACTTGAGCCATATAGCAACCATTAGCACTCCACAATTGTGTTTGTGGGGTACCAATGGTTAGACACATGGCTGTGGAGTCGGAGTTGGTGTCCATTTTGGTGGAGTCGGAGCTATTATAAAATGGACCGACTCCCAAAATATATAATAAATTTGTCCAGTTAGTTCAATGCAGGCCAAGAGCAAGAGGAATTGGGTCCGGACAGTGCTCCTGCTCCCATATCTTCAGCCTCATCAGATAAGGAGTTTAATTTAAAAAGTATTTGGATGACATGCAGCAGGCAAAGTTTTAAAACCACAGGGAAAAGATTCTGCTCCATAGCAAAAAGTTTGACCAGATTTCAGAAAAATTTTTTCCATGCTTTAAAAGAAGTATAAAGGTTTAACCATTCATCAAAACTGACTGTGCCTGAGGCAATTCCTTTATACCCTGAGATTGTTAGGATGTTCCCCCCGTGGTCACCGTTTTGGGCCACCAAATCCAAGTTAGTGTAGAGAGGCCGTTCTCTAGCCTGGAAAATAACGAGATCAGATGTGAGTTGATGTATGCAGGATCTGATGGAGGCAATACTATTTCTCAGAACAAATTCATAGACGAATTCTCCACCATTCCTGCAGCGGGACACCAGCCATCTTCTACTAGGAATGGTGTTGGATCAGCTTCTGATCCTGCACCATCCAAACGCTGCCTGTGATGCCTCCCAACCCTTCTGGGAGCCCAGGAGATAACGCCTCTGGTGGTAAAGACTCCATGACTGTGTGTAGGAGCTGTCATAAACATAATCATCATTATCCCGAAATAGTGGATTGTATAATGTGCCAAAAGCATTCTTGTCAAATCTGGCTCTCCCAGTAGTCTCTGAGAAACCAGGTCACAAAAGGGGTTTTATGCAAGTCCTGCATATAAGTGGACATTTAAGTGTGTCCTAGCGCAAGATGGGGTATTCCTGGGGGATTGGGTAACAATCTCCAGGATTAGCATTCTTAAAAATTAGCAAGTACAGTATGCACAAATGTCTCAGAAAACTGAGGCTATTAGTTTTCCATCCGGCTGAGCAGAGTTTATCATTACTTGCCAGTAGATGGCGGCTTTATTTTTTAGTGAATTTTATAAGGAAATGCTTCATGAAAATTGTCAACTACACATCATTATTTTCACAGTGGGAAAAAAATTTTAAAAAAGATATCAAAAAAAAACCTTTTAAAAACCAATGCACTTAAATAAGACAAACATATAACATCTGTATTCTGCAAATGTCTCAATAAGGAATTGTTGAGACATTAATTCTATAACCACGGATGTTGTATCATTGAATATTATGGGGCTTCTTTCCCTAGGAGGTGTAAGTAACCGATATTGCACATAACGGAATTAAGTGCATCAGGCCGTGAAATTGCCTTTTTCAGGACAGTACTGCAGAGCGACATGGCACCAAAATATATGTAATAATAACTAGGAGTTTAAAGTATATATAAACTGCTGCAAGAAATTTCTGTCTCTTTAAAGCTAACTAGGGGCAAAGGGGTTTTAACATAAGGTTTTTATTTTTGCATTGTTTTATGGGTTGGGGGGATTGAAATAGCCAAAAAATTTGAAGAAATGTTCCTGAAAGTCACACCCAACCCACTAAAGAGCCTTTGAAAAAGGGTTTGGGGGTTTTAAACCCCTTAAGCCCGGGCCTAAAAAGTTTTTAAGACCAGAACATTTTTTTTTTTTTTTGCCTCCCTGCTTTTAAAACTTTGTAACTTTTTTTTTTTTTTCAATGCAAGTTTTATGAGGCTCGTTTTTTTCGAGCCCGTTGTACTTTATGGGGGAATAGTTTAAGTTCCTTTATAAATAATTGCAAAATTTTTTTATTTTTTTTTTTTTAACATTTTTTTTTTACCCCCTTACATTTCACATTTTAAAGGGGTTTTATCATTTCATTAAAGGGTTTTTTTCAGAATAAGGGGACGTGAAAACAAGCACTTTGCAATTGGATTCATTGCAAAGTGTCTTGTTTCCAGTATTCCTTATCTTGTGTTTTTGTTTAACTGTTCCCATGCTGGTCGAATCCTCCGGATCCCTCCTTCTTTTTTTTTTCCCCTAGCTGAGAGTATTTTCATTCTTACAGCCCGGGTATTACGGACTTGTCTTCATCAGATTCGGACCGTCACTTTTCACTTTTACAGCCAGAAAAACAGAATTACACTGAAAGGGGTTACCAATCAGGAAATAGCACAATTGTGTCGATCCCCCCCTGACTCAAGTTAGGGGCCGAGCATTTTTTCTTCCACACCCAGCAGAAACAGATGCAACAGATTTACAATGAAAAACAAAACGTTTTGTCCGGTGCCTAATCTCCCGCATAGAAGCGAGTTGTGCCCTTATAGGCATCCCAGCTTGAAGGAGAAAGATCAGTGCTCAGTCTAGATTGAAAGCAGCCCGTGGTATGTTTTCAGCTCTTACAAAAAAAAGACTGCATGGGAGAGACACAGTGACATGTAGATCAGGAGGGGGGGGAAAATCGGGGCCAGCATCAATGAAGGGGGGGATGATGTCACCAGCTGGGAGGGGGAAAAAACCCCTGCATTTCCAGAGTTGAGAAGCTGAGAGCAGTTTGAATCACCAACTAAGGAAGCGATACATCCCCTTTAATAACTTGTTAATTAATTCTACAGGGTTTTTAGGGGTGTGAAATAATATGTGTAGGTTTTTTTGTGTTGGTTTTTTGCAAATTATTTTTTATAAAATATTTTTTTTATTTTTGTTTTTTTATTTTTTATTCTTTTTATTTACACTTTTTATGTTTTTTACTTTTAAAAAAAAAATCCCATGAAGGGATAACTGTTTTACATTTTACATTTACATTTTTTTTTTTTTACACTTAATAATGTATTAGCATATTCATATATGCTAATACATTATAATATGTGTCAGTCTGACACAGGCAGTGGTCAAGATAGCACAGAGTCTGTCCTGGTCACTGGCTTATTACACAGACAGCCCTGGGGCTACTCTAGATCCCCAGGGCTGACTGTGCAGCCGTTCTCCGGGCTCTGTCAGGTCACCGGGCGTTCCGATCACCCGACAGAGCAGGAAAACCCTCTGATTGCACTGCAGTGACGATCCGCCGCAATCAAAGGGTTAAAGCACCAGAGTGCGGAGGTTCCCCCACTCCCCAGTGCTTGCAGGGAATGCTCTGGGATTAGGGCTGTGCAGTACAGCCCCGATCTCAGCGCAGCTGCAGCGCCCGGAGCCGCAAACTCCAACAACTGCAGCAACGCCAAAAGACGTTGCTGTAGATGAACGATCTGCACCAGCCGACGTCTAAATTCGGTGGGCGGTCATTAAGGAGTTAAAGTTGAGCCTGCTACCCACCCGCAGATAGCTGTTTTGGGTTGTTTGCCCCTCTTCAGTGCAGAGCAGTCATGGTTTGTAAGTCTTCACACACCTTCTTGGTGCCCTTACCTAATGAGAAAATCACTCCTTATGAACCATGCCTAATGCTCAGTTCCCATCTGCATCTGTGGTTTAGTCTGGAACTGCCATTGCAGATTCTGTCAAAATTGACAGGGAAAAAAGAACAGTGTGCAGCACAATTATTTTTTTTATTAAAATGATGGACATCATGACAGATGCCCACCAGACACCAAGGTAGTCAATGGAGTCCATCTGATGGCGTTGGTTTCGTTCCTATAATGGATCTGATGTCATCTCTGCAATGGAGACTCTGAATGAAACCCCAGATGTGGATGGGTACTGTTCATAAAGTCTTGTACCAAGCCAGCCAGAACCCTTCTCTGCGCTGAAGAGGGGTACACACTCCAAAACACATGGGTAACTGGCTTGATTTTATATTCCTAGTCATGTTTTAAGGTTCTTTAGTGGGTTGGATGTGACTCTAAGTAACATTCCTTCCAATAGGTGGTGCTAGACAGGCCCGGACTGGCCATAGGGCAAACCGGGCATCTGCCCGGCGGGCCGCTGGGGTCCGGGCCGCAGGGCTGGCTCGTATCGCCCACCGAGGGGACCAGTGTTCCCCCCGGCGGGCGCCGAGTCCCGGCGCCGGTCTGTGGCGCGCTACAGGGGCCGCAATGGTCGCATCAGCGACCGGACCCCTGTGGCAGGGGACCGACAGGCCCCCCTCGCCACCGGCTGCACGGCCAGGTCCCCGACCCAGCCATGCAGCCATCACGGCCGCCGCCTGCACCGCGCAATGCAAGCAGCGGCCGAGGCTAAAACAGCGGGGATCTATGATCCTGTCTGTTCAGCTCCAGGAGGCCCGCAGGGCGGCGCGCGATGTGATGACGTCAACGCGCGCCCGCTCCGCGTCCTGAAACTTGCTCCCGGGGGCCCCCGGGGGAAAGAAGATAGAAGAGGAAGCAGAAGCAAAGACCATCAGGTAAGTATGTTTTTACTTATTTTTAAAAACTACTGCCCTGGCTCCCTTTTCCTGCCAAAGCTATATACCACCCCTGGTACCTGTCCTCCCTAGCTATATACCAGCCCTGGCTCCCTGCCCTGCCCCTAGCTATATACCAGCCCTGGCTACCTGCCCTGCCTAGCTATATACCTGCCCGGGCTACCTGCCCAGCTATATACCAGCCCTGGCTACCTGCCCTGCCTAGCTATATACCAGCCCTGGCTATCTGCCCTGCATAGCTATATACCAGCCCTGGCTACCTGTCCTGCCTAGCTATATACCAGCCCTGTCTAGCTATATAATGCCTGTCTAGCTATATACCAGCCCTGGCTACCTGTCCTGCCTAGCTATATACCAGCCCTGTCTAGCTATATACTGCCCTGTCTAGCTATATACCAGCCCTGGCTACCTGTCCTGCCTAGCTATATACCAGCCCTGGCTACCTGCCCTGCCTAGCTATATACCAGCCCTGTCTAGCTATATACTGCCCTGTTAGCTATATACCAGCCCTGGCTACCTGTCCTGCCTAGCTATATACCAGCCCTGGCTACTGCCCTGCCTAGCTATATACCAGCCCTGGCTCCCTTTTCCTGCCTAGCTATATACCAGCCCTGGTACCTGTCCTGCCTAGCTATATACCAGCCCTGGTACCTTGCCCTCCCTAGCTATATACCAACCCTGGTACCTGCCCTCCCTTTGCTATATACCAGCCCTGGTTAAACTGTCCTGCTTAGCTATATACCAGCCCTGGCTACCTGCCTGACTAGCTATATACCAAGCCCGGGCTACATGCCCTGCCTAGCTATATACCACCCCTGGCTACCTGCCTGCTAGCTATATACAGCCCTGGCTACCTGTATATACCTGCCCTGCCTAGCTATATACCAGCCCTGGCTACCTGCCCTGTGTATACCTGCCCTGTCTACCTGTATACCTGCCCTGTCTAGCTCTATACCTGCCCTGTCTGCCTATATGCCTGCCTGTCTACCTATAAGTGGCCCTGTCTATATACGGGCCCTCCCTGGCTACATATTACCCCTGCCTGGCTATAAAATGGCCCTGCCTGCCTGCATACTGGCCCTGCCTCCCTACATAACTGGCCCTGCCTGCCTACATAATGGTCCTAGCTGGCTAATTACTGCCCCGGCCCTAGCTGGTTTAATTACTGGCCCTACTGGCTAATTATTTGGCCCAAACCTGGCTATTTACTGGGGGCAGCCCTAGCTACCTGGCTGATTACTGAGGGCAGCCCTAGTTTACATGGCTGATTACTGGGGGCAACCCCTAGCTACCTGGCTAGTTACTGGGGGCAGTCCTAGCTCCTTGGCTAGTTACTGGGGCAGCCCTAGCTACTGGCTATTTTCTGGGGGCAGCCCTATCTACCTGGCTAACTGGGGCTAATTACAGGGGTTTAGGCCCTGTACTACCTACCAAATTAATGCAGGAAGGCCCCTGTCTACCTACCAAATTAATGGAGGAAGGCCCTGTTTACCTACCTAATGGGGGTCTACCTATTTACATGCCACTTATCTGACATTTTTTAATTTCTAATTTTTCGGGTCTAACATACACTGTTTGGGGACTTGATAGGAAAGTGCTGAAAAAGAGAGTCTGAGATGTATTTGTGGTAAATTCTACAGGGACGAGTAGTGACCACTAGAAGAGGACACTGCATGCTGTACCGGACAGAGAAAGAAATGGAAGGGAACGACTCATCAGGGATGATGTCATGGAGGTTTGGGCCGAAGGGAGAAAGAAAAGGAGAAGAGAACAACTCCATCAGAGATTTCGTCTCCTGTGGTCCCTTCTGTCAGCGGTAAGTTTACTTCTGTGTTGAGTCAGTGCTGTATTCATGTGATGGTGACCTGACTACTGGTGAGTGATTGGTTGTAGGTTATGCTGGTGCTTATGTAGTGTCAGTGTGGCTTGTCCCGGATTGTAAAGCAAGTGCACACCTGACTCTGTGATGAGGGGTTTCTCTGCATCACTGTTTCTTTCTTGCTTGTGTGTAGGCTGCTTTCACACGGAGCGGTTTTGGTGCATTTTTTGTGTAGAAATGTACAGCATTAACTGCTCTGCCTTTCTGCACAAAAACGCACCAAAAACACATCAAAAACACTCTGTGTGAAAGCAGCTTTATAGTGTAGTTTATTTTAGAAAAGTGGGGAGGTGCAAGAACAAGGGGAATTTTTTAAGCGGATATAGTATGTGGGCTGCTGGGGGCTTTGTGCCAGAGCTGATTTTTATTCCCAGTCCGGCCCTGGTGCTAGAGTACCAGCTCTCTCCTCTTTAACTTATTTGACTATATTTACATTTTAGTGTAGTATTCATGGCTTGTAAGTCTCCACACACCTTCAAGATACCTCTCTCTAAAAAGGAACATAACCTCTTTTGAGCTGGGATGGATGTCCAAAGTTTCCATAGGGAGTGGCCACATCTTGTTCCTGAAGCCTCAGGGACTCTAAAGTCCTTTATGCTACATGAATAGTCAGTAATACGATAAACTGCATATGCATAGTGGAGGGCACTGCTGCAGGTTGCCCAGGGACTTCCAAGTTGCATCTCTGGTTACAGAACAGTTTAAAGGGGTTCTCTTGTGAAGTCCATGCATATGAACCTTATAGAGGATCGCCTTTGCTTGAGACCCCTCTTAGCAGACTTCATGCTTGGGACTTGCTTCTGCTGGCGGTATGATGTCTGACCTTGCATCATTCTTACCTTTGTCTGCTGGTTATTGGAGCGCAGTTGCCATTGACTGGAGACTATCCCAGAGATCACAACCTGGGGGGAGGACAGTGCAGCAAGCATCTCCATGAAAGTGTAAATCAGGGGTCTTCGAACTGCGGCCCTCCAGCTGTTGGGAAACTATGACTCCCATCATGCATTTATATCATCTATAACAGTGGGCATGATTGGAGTTGTAGTTTCCCAACAGCTAGAGAGACACAGTTTGAAGACCCCTGGTGTACATGGTGAAATGTTTCATTAGACCTTGCTCGGGCGTTACCCTGTGCTAATCTGATCGATATGGAAAGTCCAGGATAAAAGATATCCTTAAAGGGGTTTTGCCACGATCTCATTTCATAGCTCCTGCATCCAGCTCTTCAGCTCTGTGTGCTCAAAAGGGGGCGTGAGTGATTTGTTTGAATTGCATATCATGTGACCCAGCAGGATGACATCACCATGCCTTTCCTCGCTGTAGTCAAAAGGTCTACTTATGTATAGAGCAGTGAGTAGCTCAGAGGTAAAGTTTTTACCTCACAGCACAAGGGTCCGAGGTTCAAATCCCTACATGAACCAAACCTGTGTGTTTATTTTTTCTCTTTATCAATGCACAGACTTCATTGAGGTTTCTTTCCTTTTATTTATTTGCACTGTTTGACTAATTACTAAGGAGCACAGAGGACAGGAGTAGAATGGCAGCACCCGGGGTTTGAACACTCAGTAGCTGCCTGAGGGGAGAGGTGATGTCTGAGCATGTGCGACCAGGACTGAGGAGCTCTCAGCACTGGTCGTATCCCCTGGAGATGACCTGTAAACAATGGATCACTAAAGGAGCAGCTAAGACAAAAACGGTGCAGAATTTTGAATAATGATGAATGGTGAAAATGTTTATTATTTAGTTTGCAAGTTTTCCACGTCAATTTTACTTCGTGGCAAAACCCCTTTAATTAGTAGCTTAACCCTGACCGTTTCTTCTCAGAATCCCTTTCATTATCACTTTTCCTAACCCACAGTCTTTCTAGATATAACGCACTGAAATAGAAGTTTGGTTTACGAGATTGCTCTGTGCTTCCTTCCTTTCCTCCATCGGATATTTCGGAAGTCCTCATATGGTAAATGAGCTCCTCTCGATGCTGTAACGGTTGATTAATGCTGCAATAATGACTCTTCATCTCTAGAAGAGATCTATCAGTGGAAATGCCGCTGCTTCCTGATGCCAAGTCACACTATACATTCGCCATTAATACTGTGCCTGGCATCCGTTCAGGAAATAAAATGAGAAGCAGCGGCTCTGTATGTGCTCCATAGCGGCCCGCGCAATCAATAAGCCTGGTCCTCGTGCTCGCTGCTTTTGTGTCTTAGGAATTAGAACATCTGTTATCCAATGAGATTTGTTTTTTAAAATAAGTGAAATGTCGATTAATTTCCATTCTCTCTAATATTTAACTGGAAAAGCAACTTTTCTCAATCGCTTACAGCTCTAAGAGCTCGGTAATTTCCTTCCGATAGGAGGGTTACAGAAAGAAACTGAACATTGTTCCGAAATGCAGAACAAATGTCAGGAGGGTAGAGAAAGCAGAGGGCAGCTGAGCTAGAACACAGGCCACCTGAATATCTCAGCGTAGAGCACATAGAGCCCCTAATGTGTCTATAATATCCATCAGCAATTGTAAGCTATGAAATTCATTAACCTGTCTCATTGAACATGCTATCTGACCTGCAGAGCGGGAGGAGCTGAGAAGAGTGATATCTAACTTAGTTTGAAAAGATTGAGTAGAAGTTGTAGTTTATTCATTCAATTTACTGCTTATTCTGGGCTAAAGGGGTTGTCTCACTACAACGATTGCTTTTTAGGTTAAAGATCTTGCAAAAACAAGTCACTTTGCAATATGTGTCCATTACCAGTGTCCTACCTATTCTGAGATATCCCCTCTTTTATGGGCTGCATCAGCTCCTCGGGTCGCTATAGCTACAGACCTGTTTTATCTCTCCTGATAGGCTGCCAGCACTGGTTGCTATAGCTACAGATCTGTTTGATCTCTCCTCATAGGCTGCCAGCACTTGTTGCTATAGCTACAGACCTGGCTTCTACTACAGTAAAAGCCAGTAAACGCGCCCCTGAATTAAAAATGAAACCAAGAAAACAGGACAAATCAATGTAGTAAGACAACCCCTTTAAGGAGTCCAGTGGGCGGTCTTATAAGTGATTGACAGCTTTCTCTGTATACACCTTCAAGGAGGGTTGTCAATCACTGATAAAACCGCCCACTGGACGCCTTAATCAATAATTAGCAGTAAATTTCATGAATATATTACAAGTTCTGCTGAATCTTTCCCTACACAACTATATATGAGTCAACTCCTTCTGCTCTGTAACATTCTGCCTGTAGATCAGATAGCATGGTCACTGTGACAAGTTCCCTGTGAATGCAATCCAATAAGCTGCTCTACGGTGGTAGCGGGCCCTCTATCTTACAGGGCCCGTATGCAGGTCCCAACAGAGCTATGTCTACAGAGGCTATATGGGCCTGACGTGGCCCCCGGGGGCACTACAAACTTTCCTGGCACATTAGGCAATGTCTTCAGAATGCACCTATCACCTTGGTCGTGTAACTTTCAGACAATCAGCAAGCAGCCCTAGTTCCCCTGATCATTTGAACATTTTGTTTTGCTTCATTCCCTCTAGAGTCTTGTACAAAAAAGCAGGGAATTTAGTTTTTTAAAATCCATACATTTTGGCCCCACCTCCATTGGTGGCAACATAAGGGAGATGCCTACACCACCTACCTCCGGTCCCAGATCTGTGTAGCACACAAGGGTGCCTATTATCGTGGTGTATTACAGAAATCTTCCCCTAATGAAAGCAAAAGGCGCTTCTGCCCTCAAATGGATGCAGCTGGTGAACTTGCTGCAAGTTTTTCATTGTGGTCCAGAAGCTGGCATTTCTGGTGGACTTGCCTTTATGGAGATACAGTTCCTGGCTGTTTTGGGAGCATTGTTGTGGTTCTTTAATGGGGGCACTGGACTTGCTCTTTTGTAGTGACACTGCAGCTTACTTATTTGGGCACAGAGTAGAGTGTAACAATAGGAGTTACAGTTGAAATCAAGTCCCAAAACTACATTCCATTATGTGAAACTACATGAACCACTGGTACCACAGTAACTGCCCCATATACTTAAAGCTAAGTTGGGTTCTCTTTGGCTCCAGTTGTGGCTCCTCATAATTCATCACTGACCACATGGATGGAGCTAAGTGCTGCAAAAGGTGTTTTCTCATTACAATGTTTAGCTTTCAACATGTAGGGACAGTTAAATCAAGACTTTTACTAAATACACTGCTGTTTAGATATTGCGCTGGTCAGGAGATTAGATAGATTTTTTCACACAAGTGTTTCTAGGTTACCATCCCTCTTTCCCTTCCTGATTAGACAAAGAGCAGGAAATGACATCACCATGGTTGGACACAGAAGAGTCTTTCTCTCTAACAAGATTAAATGAATTACCTTTGAAAATTAATTGTTTTCACTCCTCCAAGGTCTGTAATGTTTACTTACAGATTAAATCTCCTGCACTTATGTCTCTGTAATGTCTCAGTTAGTTATTGAGAAGCTAAATATGTTATCACTGCTATGGAACCACCCACAGTCTGACCGGGCAGTGTGAAGCTGCTTGTGACTCTGTGAAACAGCAAGGTAAGAAAACCCCTTTTTGGAGTAAAAAGCAGTAAAAATGTAGGTGTCTGTTCGAAAGTCTGAAATTATTTTGGATCTTTTTCTTTATATTGGGGTCCCTAGTCGGGGTCTAAATTTATAGAGGGTGAGATGTTGTTTTGTTCGAAGAGGGGCAGAAGAGAATCCAAAGCTAAAATGAGTGTAGAGGAGCCATCTTGAGGTTCATTGACCCTTGCGTAGGGCGCATCTAAAAGAGCTTAAGGGCTCTCATAAACATGTTTGTAATGGGATCAGGAAAAGGGACGATATTATAGATTGATTGAACAATATAGTTCACCTTGGAAAGGATGATAGCTTTATATACAGTTATTTTCAATAAATGATATGAATGGTTTCTATCTAACCAAGTAGCTGATAATATATTTTATATTTTGTGATGTAATCCATGTTTATAGGCCCCATCAGCATTCTGCAATACAACAGCGAGACAACCCTTGCGTCAGAGACGTCAAGGATTTTGACAAGTTCTTAGACTATATTTGGAAATGAGACAATCAGCGAGACAACTGAAGGACGCATTTCAGTGTACATAACAATAAATGTGACATTATCTAGACAGACCATTTAAACCATGTAATAACATCATTCTGTATTCAGAGAAGTAGACTTTGACTTGAGAATTACCCGTGACTAGCCACCTGGTGAAGATTATGATTACACTGGGGACACACCATTTTGCAGCCTTCAAAGTTGGAACCGTTTTTTGGAGTATGTTTGAGGCGCAGATTTCTTAAAAAGAAGCCCGTTCCCCTATCACGCTTAGAGGTTTTTGGAGATCCAGCATTACCACCCGTACCAAGTATTGCTGCTGAAAATAGTGATCCCTCAATATTGTACACGAGAAATGTTGAAATTCAGATGAAACAGTAAAAGCATAGGATGACATGTAATGAACGGGGCTTGTCAGTATCTTCCTGGCATATCTTGCGGCGAAAAACTGTTGCAGTCCATTTATAGATCTATAGAACTGTCGTACGACTAAACTTGCATCATGCACTTTTGAATGCGCCAAAGATAACCTAAGTGCCCAAAGATATGAGACAAAGATATGGCTAATGAGATAAAGAGAGATAAGCTGTAAACAGGGGGTGTAACTTATAATCAAAGGGCCCCATAGCCAAAAATTAGATACCCCACAACCTATCTGTAATTTACAATAAACAAAACAGCACATGAGTAGCAGAATTAAAGGTATATATAATATCGTCATACCGGGAAACCCCAATAGTAGAGCGGGGGAGAGCAAAAAGCCCAACTCTTTTTCCCTAAAAAAAAAAGGAGCAATGTTCTTCTACCTCAGTGTGGCCCCCTCAACCTCAGGGCCCCAAAGCAGGCTAGCTGTGGGGAAAAAGTCTATCAGACAAAGCTATGAGACAAAGATATGCTATGAAATAAAGCTGTGAGACAAAGCTAAGAGAAAAAGATTTGAGACAAGGATATGCTATGTGGCAAAGCTAGGAAAAAGCTATGTTTTCTAAGAGCCAATTTGAAATAAACCATCAACCCGGTTTTCATATACCCTAAGATTTTTCTGGAAACAACTAAAAGGTAGTGGATCCATTACCAGATCTATTGATAAGGCTAAGTTGGATGTGGTCTCCAAAGAAACTGCTTTACCCAAAGTATGGTCCTTGCTCTTGGCTATGCTTCTGGTCAAGAGGCTGATGCATCTCAGAGGAAAAGAACGAAGGTCAAGGAAAAGAAAGGTTTGGGAAGCCCACAGAAATTTTCACAACCAGGAGGAACTCAAGAACAATGCCAATCCCTTACCGAAGCGACGTTGTCAGTGACTTCTGGTTGGTGGGCAATCTGATGCAGCTCCTAGCAGGTTTAACCATGCATGAAGCCCAGTGTGGTGTCTGATGCTGGCAACTCTTTTATGGTATACTGTCTTACAGTATTTTAATAACTGTACTAAACAGTACTCATTTATAACCATCATACAAAATAAAGCCCCTGTAACAGCCCGGGGGTTGTGGCCCTGAGCCACCGAAGCGATGGCGTAACCCCCAAAAAGGGGGATCTAAGTGGAACCCGGTTTTCACCAGAGCCCGCCGCAAAGGGGATGGACTTGCTGGGGGAAATTTCCCACCAGGTCGCTACCCCTGATTGATTGCTTGCGAGGTACCAAAGGGAATAGCCGGACAAAAATCGGCAGGCAAACTCGTATCAGGGGGGCCCCAAAGGTCGGGGCAGGGAAAAGGGTTTCGGGTCGGAGAAGTAACCCGGGGGGGATGGAAACACAGTATGGGAAAACCCGGGAATAGAAAGGGTTTCCTGATAGGTATGGGCACTATGGAATGGCGGGCCCCGGGAAGAGGTGGAGCGAATATATAGGGACAGTGGCAGGTTTTTTGCAAATTATGGGCGGCTGGCCCTTTAAATTTGCGAGAGCCGGCGGCGGGGCCCCTAAGGACCCAAAGGGCGCGCGCAGCGGCCGCCACACAGTGGAGGCGGTAGGTGAGGAGGGAGACTTTCGGGGGAGGGGGGGGAGCCACGGGACCCCGGCTTTGTCCGCGCCCGGGGTGGGGCCCCTTTTTAAAAGGGAGGGGAGTGCCCCTGCAGCCCGGGCCCCCCGGGTGCGCGCCATGTGACAGTCCCCCCCCCCCCCCCCCTTAGGTCTCCCCCCCCTTTGCCCTGAAGAAATCTCTGGAGAAAGTTTTCGGTCCATGATGTTCCCTCCGGCTCCCACGTTTTTTTTTTTTTTTTTCCTGGGGAAACCAAAAACCCCTTCCAATCAATAAGAAAGAACTTTCCCTTGGTCTTCTTTCATACCCCGGGTTTTCCTTCAGGGAAAGACTCCGAGGCTTCCCCCACTGGGGAGGGGAAAGACACTTCCAACTTCCTGTTCAAGGACTGGTTTGTGAGAAACGGGAAAGGAGTTGGGAATACGCATGGGGGGGGGAGCCAGTTGTAGGCCCCCGGGGTTTGATCCTCTTCAGGATTTAAAAAAGGGGCCCAAAGGAACCGGGGACCCAGTTTGTAGGACGGAATCCTTAGGGAAACATTTTTGGAGGACCCCAGCCTTATCCCCAGGTTGAACGAGGGGGGGGTCCTCTTGTCTATCGGCTGGAGCTTCATCCGAGCAGAGGCCCGGGCAAGGTTTGCGGGGGTTGTCCCCACACCGTTAGGTCACGGCCAAAGGAGTCCACCGCAGAAACGTCCGGGACGACCCAAAGGGGGGAGGGCGGGCGGGGTGTAATCCATACACCACGAAAAATGGAGAAGGCCCCCGTAGAATCGGAGCCCAAAGGGAAAATTGGGGGCGAATTGGCCCAGGCAACAACCCGCCCAATCGTCTTGTTGGGGGCCGAACGAAATGACGTAGGTAGTTCTCTAAGATCTGGTTAGTTCTTTCTACCTGCCGTTCGACTGCGGGGGAAGCGGAGGAAAAAGTCCAATTGCACTTTGGTGAGAACGAGAGCCCCCAAAAAAGGGGAGACAATTAACTCCGCGATCGGCCCAAAATGTGCGGGGGAGGCCATGAGGCGGAAGACATGTGGAAAAAGGGGGTTTTGCCAAACGGGTCAGACGGAAGTCCAGGAAAAAGGGTAAAAAAATGCCCCATCTTAGAGAAGCGATCGGCGATGACCCCAAAGACAGATTGCCCCCCGACGGGGGAAAGTTTTCCGTGAAAAGCCCCATGGCAATCTGGGCCTGGACATCCGGAACGGGCAAGGGAAGGAGCAACCTGCGGGCTTGAGGTGGGGTTTTTTTGGGAAAACCACGAAGGCACGAGGCCACAATCTTTCACATCCTTGATTAGGTCGGGCCACCAGTAGAAACCGCCCAAATTTAATGCGCCGTCTTCCCGGACCCCCGGGGTGGCCGGCTCCCGAGGCCAGCCCCCATCTCAGGTTTCTTCTCCGAAGGGTTTGGGCGCACATGGACTTGCCCGGAGGTCCCCTCCCAAAAAAACTTGGAGCCACGGTGATCAAGGGTTGGGAGGAATGATGTGGCAGGTGGAGAGTCCCCCCAACACGTCCCACGCCCGAGAAGGCAAGGCTTTGACTTTTCTCGGCTGGGCAAAAAAGGATCGTGAAATTGAAGCGGAGAAGAAGAGAGCCCAACGAGCCTGCGGGGATTAAGGGCTGACCTTTGGGTAACAAGATTTTTGTGGTCAGATAATAGTAGGATGTCGGGTCCTTCAGAAGATGCGACTCCTAAGCGCCAATTTAAGGGCCCAACAGCTCACGGTCACCAATGGTGTAGTTCTTCCCCGCAGGAGAGAAGTTTTGAGAAGAACCCCATTGCCAACTTCCCCTTGGAAATCCCTGAGAGGCACCCCCCCTGCTCCCACGGATGATGCGTCCCCCCCAGAAAAAAAGGTTCTTCACCGGAGGGAGAAAACTGGACCGAAGAAAAAAGGGCCTTGACCCGGGAGAAGGCATTTCGGCCCGCTGGTGGCCAAACCCCGGGTTTTCCCCGCCTTCTTAAAAGGGCCACAATGGGAGCCACTAGCGTCGAAAAGTGTGGGATAAACGACTTTTAATAATTTGCAAACGGGGAAAAACGTTGAATCCCGAAGGGCCTTTTGGGACGAGGCCATGCAGGGGGGCGATGTTTGGGGCAGGATCCTTTTTGCAACCCCTTGGGCGGAAACAATATACCCGAGGAAGGGGGCAGGCTGGATTGGTGAAATTTTGGCATTCTCCATTTTTGGCGAAGGGGCGATTCACCCGAAGGCGTTTAAGGCCGGGCCCCAACAGGGAGCGGTGGGACTCGAGATCAGGAAAAAAAAATCAAAATTTTCCCAGTAACGCCCAAGCTTTACTAAAAGGGGTCCCTAAAAAATGTCGTTAACGAACCCTTGAAACACCGCGGGGGGGGGTTCAAAGACCAAAGGGCATAAAATATACTCGAAATGCCATCCGCGTGTTGAATGCCGTTTCCCCACCGTCCCTTCTGGATCCGGATCAGGTTTATGGGCCCCACGAAAATCCAGTTTGGTGAAGATCCTGCCCCCGAGGCGGTCGAAGGCTCTAAATTTCGGCAGTGGGTACCGGTTTTCACCGAAATCTTTTTCAGCCCGGAAGTCGATCAGGTTGAAGTGGCCATCCTTCTTTTCCCAAAGAAGAAGCCACTCCGCTGGTGAAGGGGAAAATTGCGGTAAAGCCTTTTGAGGTTCCCCTGTTGTAGCGACATGGCCTTGGTCTGGGGAACCGAAGGGGTAATTACCCGAGGAGGGATTGTGCCAGGCAACGGTCTATGGGCAATCGTAGGACCCGGGGAGGTGGAAGGAGTTTCCCGTTTTTGGAGAACACGTCGGAGAGGTCTTGATACTCTGCCCGGGAAAAGGAAAAGGCTTTATGGGCGCAGGCGGAGAGGGGGGACGCACCCGGGGGTGGGGCACAGAAAAGATGCTGGGGATCTTGTCCCCATCGTGTAATTCGCCCGTTTTCCCGTCCAAACCGGGGGTGGCTTGCGCCGGGTAACCCCCGGAAGCAGACGAAGAAAAAGGGGGAATACGTAGAACACATTCTCTCGCCATGGAGTGCCCTACATGCATGTAAAAGGGCTCCCTACGGTACTGGATAGTATCGCGCAGGACCTCCCCCCCTCCCCCGAAGAGATCGCCAGAGGCTTTAACGGTCGAACGGGGGAAGGCGAAGCTTCGACCCAGGGCGGCATCCATAAAAATTTCTGCCGAGCCGGAGTAAGAAGGCGGGGCTTTAAAAATCACGCCAGCACTAGAAGGAAAATTTCACCGGCAGGTCAGCGGGGGAGGGAAATGTGCACCCAGGGACGCCTCTCCCCCGTACCCTAGGTGCGAGGTTTCCCTGGCGGGGGCGAAGGGGCAGTCCCTCAAAAAATGTTCGGACTACAAGTACAGGCATAGGTTTTCAGTGCGGGGGTCGGGCACGCTCTTGTACTGAGAGAAAGCAACGGTCGACCTGCATGGGTCCTGCTGGAATGTGAAGTGGCGGACCGGAGGTTTCTGGGGTACGGAGCCAAAAACCGGGAAGCGACGGGTCGAGCAGGTCCCCTTCCTGGCGGAGTCTTCTTTTTTCCCCTCAGAGAAACGCCACAAACCGGGGCCGGGGGATCAAACCCGACCAAAGGGAAACCCCAAGATCCCTTCGGGCCAGGGCCTTTTAACCCGGCTAGAGAGGCCCTTTTTTGAAAGTGGCACGAGGGGGGCCCCATTCCAGGTCAGCTCCCAGGCCAAGGGACGGAATTGGGGTGGCGTAATCACCCACCGAGATTTTCCTTGGCGTAAATTAGGAGTCGGTCTCCGCTGACGAAGCCCCTGCCGGGGTTCCCCAAAAAAAGCAGGGAACTCCTTTAAGAAGGCCTGCAGGTCGCCCACCGAGGATTCCCCTGTCCCAGAGGGGGGTTGCCCTGCCAGGCCTTCCCGGGGGAGCAGACTGGGCAAAGCCACTTTGGGGTTGGGCGGGGAATGGTCGGCCATTAGTCCCCGTGCATCGAGCACTGATAACAAAAACCCCTCATAGCTTCGGGGCTCCCCCGAACTTTGAGGGGAAACGAAAGCCCGGGAAACTAGGCCCCCCGGGGGGCGGGAGCAAGGCGGGCTGGAATGGCGGTGAAGACGGGGGAGACTCCGTTGGGAGGGACGAGTTGCTGCATCAGGGGGCCAGCTGATCCAAGTGGTGCCTGTGCGTCAGTGCTGGGACTGCGGGGAACGACGGACTAGGTTTCCAGGTGGGAAGGAACCTTGGGGGGGATCCATGGCCCATTCCAACTGTAACGACCTGGGTTGTGGATCCCCTGAGCCCCGCAACGATGGCGTAAAACCCCAACCCCCGGGAACGGAGTCTAAGTGGAACCCCGGTTTTCACCAGGCCCGCCGCAAAGCGGGGGTGGACTTTTTTGCGGCGGAATTCCACCAGGTCGCTACACCTGAGGACTTTCTTGCGAGGTAGCCCCGGAATAGCGCGGTACAGACGGCAGGGAAAATCGTAGTCGGGACGGGCAGAAGGTCGGGGGGAGGCAGCAAAGGTTTGTGGTCGGAGAAGAACCGGGGGGACGGTAACGTATAGACAACCGGGAAGAGAAGGGTTCCCCCGCATAGGTTTTGGGCACTATGGGAATGGCGAGGGCCAGGGAGGTGGAAGGAAAATATGGGAAGTGGAGGGGTTTTGCAATTATGGGCGGGCTGGCCTTTAAATTTTGGGGAAACCGGGGGGCGCGTGCCCAAGGGCCCGGGCGGGGCGCACCGGCCGGCACACAGTCCCGGGGCGCGGTCGGTGAGGAGGGAGGAATTTTTGGGAGGGGGAGCCCACGGGGGGGGTTGTCCCCCGGTGGGGCCCCCCGGTAAACGGGAAAAGGGTGCGCCGGGAGCCCCCACCCGGTGCACGCCACTGTGACAGTCCCATTATTATGACCACCGTAATGTCCCGTAACCCTGTTGCAGCTGTACAGCAGTTAGAAGGCTGGGGAATGACTCGTAAGGTCCTGGTGGGTTTTCACAAAATTTGAAGCCGCTGCAGCCACCTGCTGGAAAGTCCATAGAGTCAACCTCAAAATCGATGCGCTACCATAGATGCTCAATTGGTTTCAAAAGGGGGAAATTATGGTCCAGTTGTAATTTGGGAAATCTTGGTCCCACCTTTTTAACTAATGTGGGGGTTTCCAGCCGTGTTTACCAAAATTTCCCCTTTGCTTTTTCACAATGGCGGGAAATTTTTTCCCTTTCCAAAAACATTCACCACGCAACGAGAAACAGTTCACAAATGCACAGTTTCAGAAATATGCCACCTTGTCCCGATAGCCAATAATCATCCTTTTTCCAACTCTGATGAATTGCCCACTTTATCCATAACAGCAATGAGGAATATATGTGCAGACAACCCACCTTATATACATAACATATAAAAGGAACAATACCCCAAATAAAACGTAACTTTTTTAAAACCAATTTAAAAAAATATGACTCCCAAAGTGATCTATTAAAGAAGGGTCCCAGTCCTCAAAGCAGACACACCAATTCACAATGTCTACTGTAAGGGAACAAAATACAAAGAGCAATAACCCCTACAAAATACCCTATTAGACAAACCTAACCTGACCCTTAGTGAGATCAGCGCCCCAAAAAGGGCGGTCCCACAACAGAAATCCTTACAGTAGACCCAACAATCACCCGATTCTGTTATTAGTAATGCTGGGTAAACGGACACCTCTAAATGTATAGCCCAGACACGTTTCCTTCTCAAGAATTCATCGGTGGGCAAAAAAAGAAAAAGAGGCAAAATACATTTACAAAAGTAGGGAAAAGATAGAAGGGCTAGTGTGCCCAGTAGATGGGGAGAGGCTGGTGTGCCTCAGGGAACAGACGAACCCTCAATAATGACCCCTCAATTTGTTTCCTTACAGTATACACTGTGAATTGGTATGTCTGGTTTGAGGACCGAGACCCTTCTTTAATACTGATCTACTTTGGTGAGTCATATTATACTAAAATTGTGCAAATCACAGTTAAGTATTAGTTGGGGTATTTTCCTTGTTATTTGTTGTTCTGATAATCCCAGCTGTTTTGATAATTTTTTTTCTTCCTTTGTCCCACCTTATATACCCACCAAGCCAGTTCACCACAATCTACTTCCTACATGCTGTCGACGTCGAAAGTGGTCTTTCGTGACCCGTCTTGTATCATAAAGAACATGTATGGAAGCACCGTCTATAATATTTTTCATTGTGGTTGATATGTCCCCAAAGAAATCAACCAGGAATCTTACAGTTATACAAATCTTTGACCACTAACATAATCTAGAATTTTGAGATTAGATATTTCCCATGGTAACTTCTATTTCCATAGCCAACGTAAAAGAAATTAGAAATTATACCAAGCTCTGAAACACAGTACCATAGTATTGTGTAACAATTGGATCCAGTGTTTGCATTGTATTATATGTAGGAACTTCCTGTACAGACTTACCAAGTCTGGTGAGATGGTGAAGACAGAATGTTACGGTCAACAAGATTATGGATTTGGTGTTGATCTATATAGTTAGTACAGTTGAAAAAAGCATGTGTCCCATCAAGTTCAAGCAACGGTAGAGAAAGATGTGGACAAAGGAAGGGGGATAGGAAGTTTTTAAGCTTTGTTTCCCCAATTGAAGAAGACTTTTATCCCATAAGGCAAAAACCAATCTGCCCTAAATAAATATTTAGGGCGACATGTATGAAGCTCGCCACGTCGAGGCGCGCTTTTCCTCTAGTTTTCCGGCGAAATCTGCGCCTGATTTATGTCGGGGCCGGGGCGCGCTCATACATACAATGTAAAGTCCGCCTCGCCAGTGTGTTTTGGCGCCCGTGCTGGACTTTGGCGCAGTGCGGGGGGGCCCCG
>JAODAL010051953.1:0-26325 GCA_025379985.1 Phyllomedusa bahiana
TTTTAAAGACCCCGCCGCCTGCAGGCGGGGGGAGAATGCCAACTCCCCCCGGGGGCGGGGGGACCCCAAAATAGCGGGACCCCCCCGCCAAAAACGGGAGAGTTGGCATGTATTGGGTTAATGTTGGCAAAATGTGTTTCTATGTTATGGTACCAAATACCCTGCAAAGTGCGTAGCTTTATATAAGGACAATATGGCTTAATAGATAGGAAAACCTGATATTGAGACCCCTTTAGACGAGAACCACCTTTGAGGATTATAGGCAGCCACTGAAATACTGCACATGTTCCAATGTGACCTTTTCATATGTTCTGTTGTAGTGAAGCATCCTGAAACAAGTTTGGAAAACATGGAGAGGCAGCTCCTTGTACAGCAAATTGAACTTTTAGAGACATAGCTTCGTGAATTTAAACGGTGGTCACTCTCAGGCCCCAGTCCCATTGTGTTTGGTAATCCACACTTTCGTGTCTAGCACATAAAAACATATACCGATATGAAATGCAGCAAACATAGTCCAAAAGAGACGACACGTCTCCACTGATTCCTATAGCTCTGAAAATACTTTATGTCGGAATATATTTTTTAAGATACCTGTGACATATGGTCTGAATGCAGTATGAATGGGGCTTAAAGGGGTACTCTCATTGATGGCATATCGATAGGATATAGGGATGGAACTACCAGGGTAGCAGACATAGCAGCTGATATGGTGCCTGCATCCTTGAGGGGCCCGGGCACGCAGTGCTGACGTGGGCGGCACAGTGACGTTATATTATTGCACCGCCCGCGCCGAGCACAGAGACTGGCACTTCTCACATCGGGGGATCCTGGAGAGAGTTATTTCTTTTTTTTCCCCACAAATGGAGCCTATACCCTGCCTGCCTATAAGGGACCCTATACCCTACCTGCCTACCTTATGGGCCCTATATCTTGCCTGTCTACATGGGCCCTATACTCCGGCCTGTTTACCTACATGTGCCCTATACCCTGCCTTCCTACCTATATAGACCCCTAAATCCTGCCTGTCTACCTACATGGGCCCCTTATAGCCTACCTAAACCCTGCCTGCCTACCAATATGGGCCTCTATACCCTACCTGCCTACCTATATGAGCCCCTATACCCTACCTAAAGCCTGCCTGCCTATATGGGCCCCTATACCATACCTCAACCTTGCCTGTCTATATGGCCCCTAAACTCTGCCTGCCTACCTATATGGGCTGCTATAGCCTACCTAAGCCATGCCTGACTGCCTATATGGCCCATATGTCCTACCTAAACCCTGCCTACTTATATGGGCCCCTATAGCCTACCTAAACCCTGCCTACTATTATGGAATCCCTATAGCCTACCTAAACCGTGCCTACCTATATGAGGCCTCTTATAGCCTACCTAAACCCTGCCTGTCTATATAGGGCCCCACCTATGGCCTACCTAAACCCTGCCTACCTACAGTATATGGGACCCTACCTATAGCCTACCTACCTATGTGGGCCCACCTCTATCCTATCTAACTACCTACCTATGTGGGCCCCACCTATAGCCTATCTACATACCTTCCTGGGGTCCACCTATAACCTGCCTACCTACATACTTAAGGGGGGGGAGCCCATTTATAACCTAGCAACCTGACTGCTGCCTACAGCCTACCTACCTATCTAGGGACTGCCTACCTAACTGGGGTCTAACTACTGCCTACCTAGGGACAATCTACCTATCTACCTGACTGGGACCTGTCTACCTACCTAGGACCAATCTACCTACCTGTGGCCTACCTACCTGGGGCCTATGTACTGCCTACCTACCTGGGGCCTATGTACTGCCTACCTACTTGGAGCGTACAAACCTATCTACCTAGGGCCTACCAACCTATCTAATGGGGGTCTAGCTACCTGGTAACATGATTCTGAAGGGTACAGGCCATATCTGTAACACAATCTTCAGGGGGTGAACCCTCTGTTCTACCCCTCTAGACGACTGGACCTCAAAGTTATGGCCTGCACCCCCTCTCCCACCTCTGGGAAATTTGTACAGAGGTGGGCGACAATGAAGTAGGTGCTTAAAATGTGAGGATTCTTAGATATTTGTGTCCAAATCTGCAGGGATGAGTGGTGGCCAGGAGAAGTTATCATGGTGGTCTGGATTGATGCAGAACAAAAGGGAAAGTGAACAACTCGTCAGAGAAGCATCAACTGTGAGTCACAGTTAACCGCACTGTAATTACCTATATGTCAGAAGGGCCTGTGTACACTGGTACCTGTCAATATATGGTCACTGTATGGTGGTTACATACAGTCTGCAGCGCCTATGTACACTGGTATCTACCAGTGGTCCATGTATGGAGCTAATATACAGTCTATAAGGCATCTGTGTACACTGATATATACCACTATATGGTCACTATATGGCGGTAATATAGGTCTTTGTATACTGATCTTTATTTAGTGATAGTATAGGTGTATTATTCAGTCACTATTTGATGGTAATTTGTGGTCGTGTTCTCGTGGTATAATCATGTTCCTATGTAGTAGCATAATTGGTAATGTTTGGTAATGTTAGTATAGAGGGATTTGTTTGGTAGCAGTATGATGGTGATATGTATGGTATTTGCTCCTTGTATTATCTAGTAACTGTATGACTTAAGAGGTCCCGATAAATGCTCATGGTTGGGGGCATCCAAAAATTTGCTTCTCTAGTTATGCCCCTGAAAGGATACATCATCAATGTGTGATAGGTGCAGATCCCACCTCTGAGACCTGCATCTATCTCCAGCACAAGCCCCAAAACCTCACCGTTCTGAATGGAGAGGTGGTCGGTAGTGTCCCATTGAAATCAACAGCAGTTCCAAGTACAGCTGAGTGGCATTTCAGACTTGTCTTATAATAGGACATATGAGAAGATCACACTTACGTGCAAATTTTGGGGGTAGCCTGCAGTCCCCAAAGATAGTTCTTATCTTTGGATTGTTCTTGCCCTAGGGACACCTGGGATGTATAACCCTAATGTAGTGTAAATGGGGCCTGACTCTTCAGGATGGCAGAGTTTTATTTATCTGCGAGCTGAGATAGCCTTTACATCCGAACTGAACCACACAAATATTTGAGGATGCCCTTTGGTCTCTATAATGCTCACACTATTTTGTAACACTTCGTTAAGGACATCTTTAGGGATATACCAGCAGGACTGGGACAAGGTATTCGGGTGCCCTATGCAAATATGGCATATAGTGCCCCCAATGGACAATTCAGCCCACTCCATACCTCCCTGTGCCACCTTTTTCTGCCTGCATGAAGTGGTGACCTAGGCGACCTTCCCCTACCCATCATCCCAGCCCTGTGCATCAGTAGGTGTTAGTTTATCTTGACAACATCCTCGTTTATTCCCAGGACTTGACGACCCACTGACCCACTGACTGTCTGCTCCGTTCCATAGTTTAATAACAATTCTTTCTAAGCAAAGTTGGAGTTTTTTCATAAGCCTGAGCTACAATTTCTTGGTTCTATACTTTCTGCAGGGGGTCTCGGCATAGATCTGGAGGTTTCTGTGGTTTTTTACTGGCTTCAACTAGAGGGTCTCAATGCTTTCCGGAGTTTTCTCAGGTTCACGACTACAGACATTTGCCTATTTGAGGAGGAATCAAACAATGGTGTCCAGCATCTTCAAATGTAAAATCCACTTTTATTTAGAAGACACAGGTAAGAACTGACATACAGGAGACAAATCTGACGCATTTCGGGCCATGAAACAAAGCCCCTTAGTCGTGGCCTGAAACGCGTCAGAATTCTCTCCTGTATTTCGGTTCTTGGTGGTGGCTTCTACGTAAATGTGGATTTTACATTTGAAGATGCTGGACAATGTTGTTTGATTCTACTGTTTGTCTGGTGATCTCCGCGGTCCGTGTGCTTCTAACACATTTTGTGAGCTGAAGTAAAGCGTTGTATGTTTCAGCCCAAGCAGCTTGATTGCAGATATTTGCTTGGCTATTCTTCCCATGAATTTTGACTGTTCTTGACTCTTGGCATAAGCCTTTTCCCTACATAATGCTTCTGTCTAGCTTTTTTCAGTTGTTCACCTGATATCTGTTGTTCTACTCCTGGTTCTGACCCCTGGCTCCATTTGTGACCCAAACTGCTTAGAGTTAAGATTAGAGATAGAGTTAGGGTTAGGGCTAGAGCTAGAATAAAAAAATTGGATTTGGCACGTCCCAAACCTGAATTTTTTCACAATCTTGGTCTAACCAGTTTTGAACCAAACAGGGCTCCACTTGAATAACAGTAGTGACAGGTGTTCTCTTTGTCATCTCCGGCTTCCAATTACCATACATTTTTAACTTTTCTGTTGACACACCCATATCAAGTCTTGTTTTTTAATGGTATCATTTAATGTACCATACAATGGGCTAGGAAACCAAAATAAAACTGTCTGTGGGGTGGAACTGTAAAAAAATAAAACTGCACCATTTTTTGAGTGTTCTTTTTATACAGTTTACCCTGCGATATAAATAGCATGATAACTTTATTCTGCGGATCAGTACAATTCCAGCAAAGCCAAATTGCAATAGTTTTTGTTATGTGTTATTACTTTTAAAAAGATTAAAACTTTATTTTTTATTTTGATTTGCATCACTATTTTCGGATACTTTTTTATTCTTCCATCCAAGGCTCTGTGTGAGGACTTGTTGTTTTTTGTGGGCTGAAGTGAATTTTTTATTGATATTATTTTGGAACACTTACAATTTTTTTTTTTTAATCACTTTTTATTCCAATTTTCGGAAAGTTAAAGGAACCCCCCCTCTCCCCCCCACCAAAAAAAAAAAAAACAAATTTTAGTTTTGGGCGTTTTCTTTTACAGCTTTTACCCTGGAAGATAAATAGGTATGAAAAGTTATGTTTCATTGGGTTGTAATCTAACAGATGTGACAATACCAATTTTATATACAGTATATGTGTATTTTTTTTAATTTTTTTAGATGTAAAATGGGAAGAATGGGTGTTTTCATATCTTTTTTCATTTTGTAAAATTTTCTTAACTTATTTTTGGTCCCCCTAGGGCACTTGACCACTGTAGAGGCGTGATCATCTGTACAATATTCTGCAATATCAATATATAGCAGCTTTGTGCACAATTATAGCTGTACTAATACGCTATGCCTCTGGCATGGTAAAGTGGCAGAGCTGGCGGCCTTCAATTGGGAGGCAAAGGGTGTTAACTTCTTGTATATAAGTGCCTAGATGCCATGGTTGTGCTTACTATGGCATCTAATTAGTCAAGTGACCGGGATCCATGCTCGGACTAGCCCACAGGTGGGCACCTTGGCATGGCGGGCCAATGAGCATGGTGGGCCCTTGGGCATGTAAGGCCTAGGACTGCATTTCAGGTAGAGAGAGGCAGAAACCAAGAGACAGCTATGTACAGTAAATGTAGGGTGGTCCCCAAGAGTCAACTTCAAAAACAGAATGAGGTAACGGAACAAAGGGCCATATGGGTCTCCAACTTGTTGGCCTGGTTCAAACCTTTGACACAAACTCTAATTTTTCAGATTAGTTTAGAATCATATGGATTTATGTAATATATAATAATGTATGTGCATGGGCATTACTATAATTAAATGTCATAGCCGCTGATAGGTGGAGGCCTAGAGGTCGAGGGGACCTCAAAAACATTGAGCCTTATATATGAAAACTGTCTAGCGGTAAGACCGTCTTTGTTGCCCATAGCAACCAATCAGAGCTCATAGCAACCAATCAGAGCTCAGCTTTCATTTTTCCAGAGCACTATATGAAATGAAAGCTATGGGCTACAAAGACAGACTTACTGCTAGACAGTTTCATACATAAGGCCCAATGTTATTTTTGTAGGGAACAAGTAGTTGTTGGCTTTCTGTTTGCCTGCACTACTATGTGGGTTCCCTAATATGTGGCGGTATTATTTATATCTTATGTTATTGCTACCTATGTTGCTGTTTAAATGTATTGTATTAGGTGGAGGGACCCAATCTCATCTTGCTATTGGGCCCTATGAATTCTAGTTACACCCTAATCCTCCAGCTGTTGGGAAACTACAACTCCCATCATGCATTTATATAATCTATAACAGAGGGCATGATGGGAATTGTAGTTTCCCAACAGCTGTAGGGCCGCAGTTTGAGGATTCCTGCTCTAGAGGATAGCAGCTATTATAGTGACTAGGATGCGAAGCCCCTTTAGGTCAATGACCCAGCTTTTAATGACACACAAGTTTTAAAGTTAGGGCTACACAGCACAGGTTTTGGGTCCGATTTTTGCCAAAAATCCGACTGTAACCAGTGCTGTGTAGCCCTCAATAGAAAATCTGTGCTCTAGTCTAAACTGCAATGATTTTGTTCTGAGGGAAACCTAAACCTGCCGACTGTCTGGCGGAACATAGAACATGTTGTACATTCCACCGAACCACCGTCAGATTCTCGCAGCTCCAATGTACTGGGCCGCTGACAATCCGAAATCTGATCGCATTTTTTTACGCAAAAACCAATGCTGCGGTGCGGTCCAGCAACGTGACAATACCATCGGATTTTGGGCAGCGGTTTCAAATTACTGTGTAGACCTAGCCTAATATTGTAATACCAATTCAGAAGCAGGTCAAATAAACCACTGTCACCATAAATATACCAAATATAAACCAAAACAAAATGATGACTCAAAAATACTATATAAAATTTTATTATAACAAATATGTTTCACAAATGTAATGGGGGCTGGCGCGGGCGCCGCTGCCCCCCCGCGGCTGCCCCTGTGCCCGCAGGGGGTCCGGCGCGGGTGCCGCGGCTGCCCGTGACCATTCCCCTGCTGCCCGGGTCCCGGCGCCGGTCCACTTACCCGTCCGCGCTCCGCTGCATGCTGATCCTGTCTGTCCCGGCCGCCGCGCGCGTACCCGCTGCTTAAAGCGCGCGCGACGGCTGGTCTGGATTTAAAGGGCCAGCGTCCCGGTAATTGGTCTATTGCCGGGCGCTGGTCCTATTTAAGGGTTACACCCCAGCACTCTCTGCCAGTTCATTGGTGTTCTTTACCTAGTTTAGAGAGTGTTGGAAGTCCTGTCTGATTACCCATGTACCAGTCCGTCCGCTACGTTTCCTGACCTTGCCTGTTTGCCGCCTGCCCTGACCGTCTGCCCGTCTCTGACCACGAACCTCTGCCGCCTGCCCTGACCTTCTGCCTGTCCCCGACTACGCCTCTGGATTACGACTCTGTACCATGCATTACCCCAGCCGCCATCACAAGCAAGTCACGTCAGGGGTAGCGACCTGGTAGCCTCACGCCGCAGCAAGTCCATCCCGCTTTGCGGCGGGCTCTGGTGAATACCGGGGGCTACTTAGACTCCGCTCCCTGGCGTGGCTTACGTCATCTTCGCTTGCGGTGGTCCAGCGAATCCACCATACCCGTGACAACAAAACTGACACAATGTTTTTAATCACAGCTAAAAAAAACAGTTAAAAATCATACATAGCACAAAAAAGCAGGACAGTATGTCACTTAAAAACACTGGGACCACAAACAAAATAAATTAACCACAACGCATCATAGTATAAATTACAATAGTAACATATCAAGTGTCATAAATATACACCAGATGCACTGCATAAAATAATATCAAATCGTAAAAATATAATTACGAATGTGAAGTTATATTGCCCAGGAATAAGAGACATGCGACCTGCCACAAACCGCCTCGATGTACGTTTCGCCGCCTAGTTTTCTCAAGAGGCTCATATTGCTCATGGAAAAAGCAAACTCTAATTCAGTCCCCTAAATTTATTACTGCTGTTTATGGACTTATCTTAAAACACCTCCTGCTTACCTTTTTAATGCATGTGCTTTAGATACACAGAACAACATATTGATTTTTTAAAAAATTATTTTAAATAGATGCAAATATGTTACAATTTCAAAATTGGATTTATATTGGCATTTAAAGGGGTTGTCTCACTACAGGGATTGCTTTTTATGTTAAAGATCTTGCAATAACAAGTCACTTTGCAATATATTTCTATTAACAATGTCCTACCTATTCCTAGATATCCCCTCTTGTATGGGCTGCATCAGCTCCTCAGGTTGCTATAGCTACTGACCTGGCTTCTACTGCAGCCTAGTAGAAGCCAGTAAACACGCCCCTGAATTCAAAATGAAACAAGAAAACTGGACTCGGGTAAGAGGAATCAATGTAGTAAGACAACCCCTTTAATGTACAGATGTACCAAAGCTGAATTTACCTTACCCTAACCTGTGGCAGAGAACTTAATTTTAACTGTTTTACTGCTTATCAATGGCTTCTGAGATAAGATATCTCGCTGCAGCAAGTTATCTATGCCAAATTATCTTTGCTACATCTGCATCTAGTTATTATCTCATGATGAATGTCACCTTTGAACCGACTACCCTTCCTGGTTTTTCTGTGCTACAAAAACACTTTGTTTAACCTTTCTAAACTGTTCGTCCTATAAAAGGAACCAGTCCAGTTCAGAATCGCACAACTAATTTGCACAAATACAGCATAAACATGGGTTTAGCTATAGCCATAGCAGCCATAGTGACTGCTATGGAGCCCAGAGGTTGACGGACCAAATTTAGGTACTAGAACATTGTTCTTTTTTGTAGGGAAGAAGTAGTTGGTGGCTTTCTGCTCTCCAGCTCTACTGTATTAATTCTCTGATATATGGCGGTATTATTTTCTATCTGTAATTGCTACTTATGCTGCTGTTTTAATTTATCGTTATTAGGTGGTGGGGCCCCATTTAATTTTGCTATAGGGCCCTATGAATTGTAGTTATGCCTATGAATATAAAGGATCGACTCTTATGCTTGCCATCTGATATATTCTATCACGCTGGGTTGATGACAATGGGCACAGAGCGATCCATTATGGATCTGAGGCAGCAAACAGGCTGATTACCAACTATATGAAATTTGTGCTCCAAACACAACAAATCCAGGTTAGCAGAACCGGCTCATTTCTACCTTTGTTGATGCAGGGAGGCCATCAGGGCAGTATTGGCATTAATCGAATCTAACAAGAAAGGGGCCACTGATATAATGCAAGAGGGGAGTTGGTAATGGGCCGGGGGCCCATATGTTTTGGCTGTATTCGGCCCTGAAATTACTTATGGCCACTCTGCACCTGTGTGTCTGCTGTGTTTTTAAAGAAATTTCGATTATTTTTGTGAGCTTGAGTGTGTCACTGTTTTGCCGACACTGAATGTGACACTGCATAATGATGTTACTTATCAGATATGGAGTCTAATAGAAGCGGCAACAGCACTTCTAAATTACAGTCAAATTAAATGCAGAGTTAAAGTGAACCTGCCAGGTGGTTTATGCTACCCTATCTGAAGGAAGGGTGGGATAAAGGAGGGAAGCTGAGCTCTGTGATATATAGGGTTAATGATAGAGGAGAGAAGCTGAGCTCTGTGATATATAGGGTTATATGATATAGGAGAGAAGCTGAGCTCTGTGATATATAGGGTTATATGATAGAGGAGAGAAGCTGAGCTCGGGGATAAAAAGGGTTATATGAAAGAGAGAGAGAGGAGCAGAGCTCTGTGATATACAGAGTTATATGATAGAGGACAGAAGCTGAGCTCTGTGATATATAGGGTTATATGATAGAGGGAGAGAGCTGAGCTCTGTGATATATAGGGTTATATGATAGAGGGAGAAGCTGAGCTCTTTGATATATAGGGTTATATGATAGAGGAGAGAGCGGAGCTCTGTGATATATAGGGTTATTATGAAGAGAAGCTGAGCTCTTTGATATATAGGTTATAATATGATAGAGGAAGAAGCTGAGCACTGTGATATATAGGGTTATATGATAGGGGAAAAAGCTGAGCTCTGTGATATAACGTTTATATGATAGAGGGAGAGAAGCTGAGCTCTGTGATATATAGGGTTATATGATAGAGGAGAGAAGCTGAGCTCTGTGATATATAGCGTTATATGATAGAGGTTAGGAGCTGAGCTCTGTGATATATAGGGTTATATGATAGAGGAGAGGAGCTGAGCTCCTGAGCTGATATATAGGATTAAGTTATAGAGGGAGAGGATCTGAGCTCTGTGGTATATAGGGTTCTATGATAGAGGAGAGAAGCTGAGCTCTGTGATATATAGGGTTTTTTATGATAAAGAGAAGCTGAGCTCTGTGATATATAGGGATATATGATAGGGGGAGGAGCAGAGCTCTGTGATATATAGGGTTATATGCTTTGTCAGGTACTATAAGACAAAAGAGAAGACAGCGGAGCGCATTCCTTGTGAAGCACTACAGTATAACGTGTTCATAACAAAGCGATGTAGATCGTGCTCACCTTATTTATGAGTGGTACAACTCACTATAAAGCAGGGATCATTAATCTATAGAAGTCCAGATCCGCTTGTCCTGGTAGATTGCACATGGGCTGTGTCTGTACCCTGGCACCGCCGGTAATATTAAATAATTTATAGTGCTTCTTATTAAGAAGATAGAGCAATTAGCTATGTTGGCGCTAGAACTGGATAAAGTCTATATTAATAAGAAAGTGGTTGCAAACTTTGCGGAAATTAGCAATAAAACATTTATTTGCTTTTACCACTGAGATAAAATATAATATAAATATATGCAAGTAAGCTCCCTCTTTTACTTGCATATATTTATATTATATTTTTATCTCAGTGGTAAAAGCAAATTAATGTTTTATTGATTACTTCCTCAAAGTTTGCAACCAATTTCTTATGAATATAGACTATATGCAGTTCTAGCGCCTCATGTCCCCCAACAGCCCCAACGCTCTTTCCACACCTTCCTAAAGGCCCAATGCCCACAGATTGATCCCCACAGTATTAAGGTGCACTCCATCGTTCAACCAGAAGTTACCTTCTCCAGGTTCAAGCTCCAAGTGCCACACAAACACCACAAAATCCACCACTGCTCTATTCACTTTCACCCGAGCCCTAATCAAACATGCTACCAACCTGGCACCCCTCCAATAGTGCCGATACACAATGTCCGACCACAAAACCACCAAACCGGGAAAATACACCCACAATCTCAACAGGTCGTACTTTATGTCCTGCACCAATTTGCGGCAGGGGGAAACCCCCAAATCTTTGGGCCCACTATGTGCAAGACAAAAAATTTTGGGGGGTCTTTTTCCAGGGGGGGGGGGGGGGGGGGGTGGGGGGGCACCCTCTGGGAAACAAACACAGGGACCCATCATGCCCGAAAAAAACCACACCGGGCAGGAAAATGAATAAAAACAGCAAAAGAAAAACAGAAAACCCAAATTTTTTCAAAATTTAAAATGTGGGGGGAACATAAAAAAAAAATTATCTGTCAGATTCCCATCTTCCAATTGCTGAACCATCTCCGGTCGCAACCCCAAACACGCCACCCAGTCGCCACCCTAATACTGAAAGAATTTTTTTGGGGCCCAAAAACTGCTCGGGGAACCCAAAGCCCCTAAAAACCCTTAAAACACCGTTAAAAAAAGGGCCATTTTTTGGGATATCGTGTTTAAAAAGGGAAACCCCTTCCCCTTTGAAAATGGAGCGGGCCAGAACCATCACGCCTCCCAGCCCAGAATTCCTGCAAGCACTTTACAGTTGACTTAAAAACAGTAAAACCAAACCCGGGGGCCCTTTTCCCCGCACTACTCTCCCCCCTTTTAAAACGCTCATTTTAGTCTTAAAAAAATTTGACAAAAAATAAATTCCAATTTATCTCCCGAATCCAAAACGTTGTCACCCAAAATACCACCCCCCTCTAATCCGGCTTGGTGAAACCAACTCCCCTATGTGCAAGGCTCCTAAAATGGCCAACAAAAAAGCCAAATGAAAAATGAAAACCCCCCCCCCCCAAACCCAGTTTGACACCCCCAAATTTAATTTTTCGGGCCCCAATCCGCTCCAATGAAAAAATGAAAACTGGGCATTTTATCATCCCTCCTCCCTCTTCCCAAAACCTATAACCAGGGGCCAAAACTTTGCCCCCGAAAAATTTTTTTTAAAAACATTTCTTTTCCCAAAAAAGGAATTTTAAAAAACCAAAGGGCCCAAAGTCATGAAGAAACGAGATACCCTAGACACCAACCATTCCGCTCAGACCAACCAACACAACAAGGCACCTACCTTGCTCTCGTAAGAGACCACATCAACCAAATAATGACTCAATTAACCCACATACGCCAAGCAGTCTCATAAGCTGCCCAGGTCCCACCTGAAAATGACCCCGAATCAGATGCCCTGCATCTCGAAGACTACGTTACAAAGATGATTGGGGCAATCTTCGCCCTTGTCCACGGCCCCCCCGAGGCCCAAGGGGGCAAAAAAACGTTTCCCCTGTAATCAAGAGAAAAGAATAAATTTGGGTTCGGGAACCCCCGGGAAATATGTTTTGTAAATGCCACGCATTCAAAGCCCAAAAGCATTGTAACACAAAATCCCAAAGGGCAAAAATTACCACCGGAGGGGAGGAAAGCCAAAGACTGTAAATTTGCGGGCACTATGGAACCGAACTGTCCCAAAATTTGGGGCCCCTTAAAAAGTTCCACCCCTAAAATTTGGGAAAAAAATTTCCCAAAAAGTCCCAAGTTTTGCCCAAACTGGGTTCCAAAACCATGATGAGGGCCCAAAGGGCCCCCACAGCCAACCCCCTTTCCCAATAGGTTTCCAAAATTCCATTGCAAACCGTCAATCTGTGAAAAATCAACTCCTCTTTGGGGAAACCTATTCGCCTAGAATTATAGAGCGACCGTTATACTGGCTCAGGAAAAATCATTCCAAAACAAAGGGAGATCGGGGCCGAAGTTGGGCCCGGGTCTCTAAACAAAACGATGAGGGCCCCCGGAAATGCCAGCCTTTTGGCTCCCCAAAAACGGCATAAAAAAACCCACCCCATGGGCATGATTCAAAAATGAAAAATTTAAACCCTTTTCCCGAAATAGGGGACTGAAAAAAGGGAAAGGAATTTTTTTTAAACCCGGGAAAACAACCCCTTTTAAACCAGTTCCTCAAAGCCCCAAATTTTTATCACCCCGGTAATTGAATTTATGCGTTTTTGAACTATGCAAATATAAAAAGGGAAATGGAGGCAAGTGGGCCAAAGGCCCTTTGTCTTCTCTGGGAAAAAACGGGACCCCCAAAACCCCCTGTAACCCACTCAATCCACTCAACGGGGGCCCAAATATATGGGGAGAACCAGCCCGGACCCACAAAAAAAGAAAAAGGGACAAACCCAACAGTTCCAAAACCCACCCATTTAAAAAAGGTGCTAAATCCCAAAAAATTTAGGGCACGAAAATAAAAACACCCCTTTTCGGCGGGGACACGGGTTGCAAAATATTCTTCATTCCAAAAGCAACCAAAACAACCAAACTATCAGGGTAAACCCGCCAATTAAAGGTTAAAATGTTTTTTTCCCAAAATTAAACCCGACCCCTTTTTTTTACCATAAAAAACTTCCCAAGGGCAAAATTTCCCCACATCAAAAGACTTATAAAAGGGTGCTTTTCCCCCAATTAACCCCCCGGGCCAAAATTAGGAAACGAAATTGGCTGTTGGGGCCAAAGATTTTTCAGTTTTTTTTTTAAAGGTCCCAAACCCCAAAATGGTGAAAACTATAAAATTTTGGGGAAAAGTATGGTGTCCGGAAAGCCACCCCCAAACCCACAAAAACGAAACCCTTTTTACTCAATTTTTCCAAACCCACTGGGATATATCCAGGGGGGAAACTTAAAATTGTTCTTTGTGGGGGGGACCTAAATGGCAGGGGGGAATCCTTAAAACCCGGGTGAAAAAAAACCTCTCGTGCAATAAACCCGTCATATCCTTGTCCTCAAATCTAATTGGGTACGGCTCCATTTTGGGGGACCCCAAAATGGTGTCACCCCTTTCATTTTTTTCCACCTGCTCCTTTTTATTTCCCTACCCTTTTAAAGCATCGGGGCTGCTCCAGGGGCAAGGAACCTGCGAAGGAACAGATGTATTTGGGAAATGGAACTTGCCCCATATTGGGCATTGGCTTTTTTTTTAAACGGGCCAACATGGCCCCCTTTTGACCCCCGGGTTGGAGCTTCTTCGAAAAAACCCACCCCAATAAAAATTGTTACCCGGTTTAGAACCGCCCCCTCCCCCTAAGAAAGGGTTTCCCGAACCGAGTGGGTGTCATAACCCGTAACCAGAGACCAATGTCCTTATGGTCCTAACGAATACTAGGCCTCATCACTTTTCGCTGTCTAAATTGCTTGTCACCAAGCCCCCCATATACCCGATAAGCCTCCCCAATGGCATCCATATAGCAAAATAGCGCAGAATAATCTTCTGGTGCCTTCTCCCCCACCACACTCGCCAATATAGAAAGGCCTACAAACCTTGTAAAGGTCTGGGGAATAAGCCACCAACAGTGCTTTTCCTCCTCCTTCCTCTTTCATCCTTTTTCCCCCTTTTTCCCGGGGAAAGGGGCAGCGAAAATATTTCCACAGTTTCATCCTTCCAGATTCTTTCCTCAACTTCTTGCTTAACATGAGCCCCCAACAGGCCTTCGAAACATACATAAACTTTCCTCTTTGCTGTATCATCCAAACGCACCCCCTCATCCAATTGCTCCTTTGTCATTTTCTGTTACCCCCACGGGCCGCATCCAGCAGCTTTTTAAACTCCCTTCGAAAAACCCACGGTGACTTGGGAAACCCAAACCCAAACCCCAGCTGTCCCCAGGCCCCCAAAACAGTAAACCATTTCCCCTCCCCAACCAGGCCCCCACCCAAACGAGCCAGTAACTCCCTTACTGACTCCTACTTTCTGATAAATTGAACGAGGCCCCCGCCACCAAAACCCTCCTGGATGCAGTGACTACTGCATCCCACCCAACACTTGCCCCTTCCAATCCATCTGCTGTTGGGAACACATAAGACGGAGACTCACCCGGCAGCGTGGGGGCTGTGGACCCACCAACTTTCCGCCTTTTTCCCTGTTGTCTTTTTGGGTCCCGAGGGGTGTTTTTCCCAACCCCCCCTTATGCCGCCCCCACGGGCCTCAAGGGCCCGCCCCGGCCACGGGGAGGGGAGGCAGAAGCCGGTCGCTGGGCTTTCAAAAAAAGGGGATTCCGCCCCTTTTTGGCCTGGGGAAACCTGGTGAGGAGGGGGGCCCCAAAAAGGGGGCCCAACCCCCAATTTTCGGGGGCACCCTTTGGGAGAAAGGGGAAATAAAAGGGCCACCCGAAATGCCCCCCGTGTTTAAAACCCGAAATGTCTCCCCCGCCCAAACCCTCCTGGGGGAGATTCTAGGGGAGGACTTCAGCACTACTAGCCAATTGGTTGTCTGGGCCAACCTCCAAAGACCTCAGGCCAGTGAGGGCCCGAGACCTGGAGTCCCCAGTTGGGCCCGTTCGTTTTCCCCGGGGAATTCCTCCCCCCCGGGAAGGCCCAAACCCCCGGCCCTGGAACATTCTCCCCCTGCCTGGAGGGTCCCTAGAGTGGCTTCTTCGGCTGCGGCGAGCACTTGGGGTAAAGTCAGGGCTAAGCCTCTGAGGAGGCCTCGACCGCCGCCTGCCTTGTGGAGTTCATTTAACCCCGGGTTTTCAGCCAGCCCGGGCCCACTCAGCTCAGGGGACCGCCGCCAGGTGGTGGGGAACCGGGCTTTTTGTCAGTAGCACAGGTCCTCTTCTGTTACCTGCGCCGTGTCGACTGATCTCCGAAACCCAGGAGAGGTCTATTTATCATCTCCCCCAGGCTCTGTCTCCCAGCCTGCAGAAGCGCCTTCACTGTTTTTTTTTTGGGGGGGGGGGTAAAAAAAATGGAAAAAAAAAAAAAAAAAAAAAAAAAAAAAAAAGCCGCCCCTCCCCCAAAAAAAATTCCCTTTAAAAAAAAAAAAAAAAAAAAAAAAAAAAAAGCCCCGCCCCAAAGGCTTTTTTTGAAAGGTGTGGGTCCAAAAATTGGGAAACCTTTCAACTATCGCCCTTTGAGGCCTTTAACCCTTAGTAAATTTAAAAAAAAAATTTTTAATTTGGCAAAGTATTGTTGCATTTGAACATGCAGAAATTAAAAAAAAGGTGACATGCATAATCAATTTGAGAACATAATTTCATGTATCTGGCAGGTGAAAGAAACCCGTTTAAAATGTTTAGTTTCCTTCTTCGGCGGGATAAATCAAAAAAGGGAAAATTGCAAAGAAAACTTTTACCCCTTTCCAGTAGCGGTTGTAAGGGTATGTTAAACCACGGCTTATTTTGGGGGGAGCATTTCCCCGTATTGGGGCAAATTTCGCAATGAAAAATTCCCCAAACGAAAATTACAAAATTCCATAGTCTAAAATGGGAAAAACAAATGGTTTTACGCCTCGTCCCCCCGCGCGTTTCCAAAACGATCGTATTGTACAGGGCGGGGGAGAATAAGTGACTTTTTAAATTTATTTGGGTGTTTTGCGCTGTGAGTAATGCTTTATGCCAGCCCCCCGCCCTCGGGAGTACGCGCTGAGCAGCGCGAGTTTCCCCGTAACACACGTTTGTATTGCGGTGTTTTACTTTTCCGCCGAAATTTTACAACCGTGTAAAACAAAACCCTAATAAGTGCCCCAATAAAATGCTGTTTTCCCAGTGCAAGTACCAGCCCCCCCCAGAGGAATGAGCCCCCATCTCCTGCTGAGCAGTTTTAGTCGGCACCTCCCGCTGAGGTGTGCATGTCTGATTTATGGGATGGCACACTGTCGTTATTGCATAACTTCAATCTGAAGTAAAAATTGGATGGAAATTGTAATTCTCCTGCAATGCCATCACAGGGGAAATAAAACATTCCCTAGGACCTTTGATATCCATGGGTTGTCCATGTATTCATTACTGTCTGCACTGTGGTGATGGTTATTAGGGAATTCCCTAAGATGGTTTTCCTGACAAATGAATGGTTGATGACTCTACTTAGACTTAGAATATTGGCATTTAGAAACTTACATGTTGTGAAACTGGTTATGAGGGATGGAGGGATGTTGCTGTGGTTGACCTTACTCTCAGACTGCCAAGATGGCAGAACATTTCCCCTTTCCCAAAGTTACCCAAATTTCCCGGGCCCCCCAACCACAATAAAAAAGACAGCAAAACCCGAATATGTTTCCCAATCACAAGATGGGGTTTTATTAACCCTTTTTTTGGGTTTAAATTTTGTTAAAATTAACCAACTTCAAGGGAAAAAACGGACTTTTTTTCCCTAACCCAAATAAGGGCTGAAGCATTATGCCGGCCATCCAGACTCCCGTCAGGCAAGTACGCTTTCAGCTTTCTCTTCACTATCCACCATAATTTACCATCACAGAGGAGGCTGTGGGTTGTAAAACGTAAATTTTGACCCCAACCCCAAAAAAAAAACATAGTCTGTTCAATTTTTTCCTTTGGTAGGCCCAATTTAAAAATAAAAGTCCAGGACGACTTATTCAGGAGTAAAACCCTTCAAAAGGCCTCAGAACTCTGCGTTTTTTCCCTTCCAGTTGCCGATGGTGTGTTACCCACCCCAGAGGGGAAAAATTTGGAGAAAATTTAGAAAAAACCTGGTGTTAAGGGTTTTTTCATCATTCTCCCTGGGGAAAAAGAAAATTTCCCCCAAATAGTAGGTGGGCAGACTAGGGCTAGTTTCGTAACCAAAAAAGGGCTATTTTTTAAAAGGAGAAAAAAAAAATCAAACCCGATTTACAGGGAGGCCCCCCGGGGGCCCAAAACCCTAAGGAAAAAAACTTTTGAAAAGTAAAACTTGTTATCCATGCTGCAATCCAGTAAATGGTAACACTCCGTGTGGACTGGGAGAGGTCTCAAAACTGCTTCAACATCCGACTTGGCAAAAAAGGGGGCGTGGGGCCCGTCCTATTGAAGTAGGCCAAAAGCTCCCAACGAAAAAAAACATAAAGGGAAAACCCGTCCCTCATTTCCCCGTCTTGAAAAATTTGGGCCAACCGGTCGGTGCTCCCCACAGTGGGGCCCAGCCCCCGGCATCTAACCTTACCTTTTCCCAAACTCCTGGGGTCCGCCCTCGTCTGCTTTCCTTTGGGAATGGGGCTTTTGTACAACCTACCCCCCAAAATCAGGTGGCCAGCTCTTGAGGTTTAAAAGGGTCAGTGCATCATTGCCTCTCCAAAAAATGGGCCCCACCCTTCCTCCAAAAAATTAGCCCCAAAAGGGGAACCCTTTTTCCTTTTTTGGGTTTTTAAAACCCCGGGAAAAAAAAAAAAAAAAACCCAGGGGTTGTTTTTATTTTAAACCCTTTTGGTGAAAAAAATTCCTGTTTTTTTTTTTGGTTTTGTTTTTTTTTTCCCCCAACCTTATTTATTGCTCCTGTTTTTTTAAAAATTTCCCTGGTTTGAAAAACCTTTTTGGCCCCTTTTGGAAAAACCCCCCTGGACTATGGCCCCCCCCCCCCCCCCCCTTTTTTTTTTTTTTTTTTTTCCCCCCCCCCTTTAAACCCCAACGGAAAACCCCCTTTCTTTCTTTTTTTCCCACCTTATCCCTTTTCTTTTGGGGCTTTGCCCCCCCCCTTGGTTTTTCCATGTTTTTTTTTTTGGGCCCCCCCCCCTTTTCCAGCCCCCGTTTTAAAAAAACCAAAAAAAAGAGTTTAACCATGTTAAGGGTCCCTTGCCGGGCCCCCGGTTCCCCCCTGGTGAAAAAACCAGGGTTCCCTTTTTTAAAAAAATGGGTCCACACCCCGTATTTGTGACATAAACAAAGCTACTTTTTTCGAAATAATATCATTAACTGAGGAGCCCTTTGGGTAAAAAATGTGATGGATAAGCATGAACTTACCTGACCCTTTTATAGGAACTACTCCTAATGGTGAGAAAAATTAAATTTGAGAACAGAGGGTTTTTAAAGGGGCCTGTGGGTCCGCAAAATTTTTCTTCAGGCTGAATCTTTTGATGTAAATAAAAAGGGTTTTTCCCTTGCCGGGGCGGGAAAAATTTTCAGTTTTGTAAAAACCCACAGGGGGAAAATAAAAAGAGGATATAAAAACCAAATTTGAAACCAAATTATAATTGCCCTGCTGCCTTATTGGAAGGCAGAGTTTGAAGTAACCCCAGAAATTCCCCCCCAAAAGGCCCCCGCCACGTGGTTTATTTGTGGTGACAGCTGGAAAGGCCCCAAACAAAAAGGGCCCCAAAGGGGGGAAAACAGAAGCGTAGCCAGGTCACAAAACAGGAAGGTTAGGCAGGTTTGGGGGGCACGGCACCCGTCAGGGTCCCAAAAACAAAGGGGTTTTCAAGTCCCCAAAACCCCGGGGAGCCCCTGTTTCCCCCGGACTCCTTCTCCTCAGACGGGCTAATTTTTTGGGGGGAAAAAGGATAGTGGCCCCTTCTTATACTCTACGGGGTCCCAAAAAGGGCCCGGGGGTTTTTCCCTTGAAATCCATTAATCTAATTTTATCAAACCCGTGATTCTTTCCAAGAAAGGGGTGGGAGAACTACAGCTTCAAGAATAGTATTGAGCATTCTGAGCTTTGAAGTCTTGCAACAGCTGGAGGGGTCACAGGGGGGGGGTCACTGAATCAAACCTAAGGATAGAATAAAATTGTAACCAGCGAATTCCCTTTCCCAAACTTCTAACCATGAAACCTACAAGGGGTCCCTTAAAACCCCTCCCCCCCATAATCTCTGGGGCCCCAATTTTCCAAAATCTCCCCCCACGCACTCTCCCTCCTCACAGGACCTTCTCCTCTGCTCTCCCCCTTTTCAGGGTCCCCCACACAACCCGTCCCCAAAACTTCTCCCCCTTTCTTCACCCCCACTCTGGAACTCAAATGCCCCAACACATCAGACCTCCCCCACTTTCACCGGGTTTAAAAGGGAACCTGAAAAAAAATTTGCTTTTTTTTAGGCCTTTTTTTTCTTTATAACCTTCACTAAACTTGTCACTACTTCCTCCACAGACATGTCTTTCCCTCACCTCCGGGCTCTTTCCCCCCCCTTGTAGATTGTAAAAACCCTTTGCGGGCAGGGACCTGTTTTCCTTCTGTGGGGGCCAATTGTCATTATCCCTTATAATGGGGACTCTTTTACTTATTTAATGTATTTTAAACCCCCCCTCGAATGTACAGGCCCCCGGAAACAATGGCGCTTTAAAATAAATAATAATAATAATAATAATAATGTTATACAGACAACATGATCAGCAACTGGATTTTAGACAAGTTTCTAAAAGGTCATGATAACTTTCTTCAGCCCAATCACGTGCATTAGAGACTAATTATTTTCACGTCTGAGGTCATTCAGTAGTGGGTTATGGGAAAAAAATTAACTAAAAGGCCCTTTAGCCCCCACCCCCGTACATTTTCATTTTCTGCCCCGACCCTTTGCTTTCTATCAAAATTCAATAAAATTTCAACGTAGAAATGTTTTCCCCAGGGGCTTATTAATATTTAAAATGGAAAATTAAAATGAGATGTGACTTCGCGCATGGGGAATATCATCGACAAATGGAGGTGAAGTCTGTGGCTTTATCGTTATTAGTCAGGAGTCATGTGACTCTTAATGGCTTCTTACTGTGTCGTAATACACAAAAAAGTTAAGTGACTTCGCGTGGTGCAAGAGTATTACTTCTATCACTATACAAAGGGGAGCAGGGTAAACCATAGTGGGACCCTGTGCATGGTGGCTCCTTGGACATAGTGGGCCCCTGGTCATTGCAGGACTGTGGCTGCTTTTCAGAAAGAAAAACAAAAAAGTGGCAGGGTGCAAGATTCATGTACAAAACATATAGTTAAACTGTAGGGTGGGGCCGAAGAGTTCAAAAACCTTTCAAGGGGGTTTCCCCTTTTTAAATCACCTTTTCCCTGGTTAAAAAACCCAAAAAAACGAGGGGAACCTCCCTTTAAAAACTGGCCCTCCCCCCAAATTTTAAAAACCAATGGGAAACCCCCCCAATGAAATGGGCCCCTTGGGGCCTGGGTGCAGGTAAAAATTCCCCTTAAACCCCGGGGAATCCCTTAAAACCCGCTTGAATCCTTTTTGGGCCCCCCGGTTTTTTTGGTTAATCCTGGGAAAAAAATCCGGTGGTGGAAAACGTTTTTTGGGGGCCCAAACCAAGTTTAAAGGTTCCTTTTAGACCCGCAATAAAAGGGGACCCCGGGATCTTAGGTTTTTTGCGGGGAAGGTGGGTTTTCCCCCCTTCCCCGTTAAAAATTTCAACCCAAAAAAAGGGGGAAAAAGGAAAAATGAAAACCCCTTTTTCTAAATCATTGGCCCCCAAAAAATTTTAATTTAAAAGGAGAAAAGAAAATTCCCCAAAATTTTCCAAAATTTAATATTCCCCTTTTCTATTTCCTAGGGGCCGGGGGGTTTATTTCCCCTTACCGGAAAGACTGGAATGGCAAAGAAAAAAAGCCCTTACTTTAAAACCCAAAAAGGGCATTTTGTGGGGGAAAAAGGCCCCAACCCTTTGGGGCCCCGTTTTTTTTAAATAAAAACTCCTGCCTGTTAAAAAAAACTTCCTTTGGGGGGGGTATGGGGTAACCACTTTTAAAAACCTCCAAATCTGGGAAAACCCGGTGGTTTCAAAAAATGGGGTAAAACAAACGGAAATGTTTATACACGTTATAGTGATTTATCTGTCAAAAGGGGCCGTCTTTATCGGGGCGATTACTCCACTGACGGATAGTACACAGTATGCTGTATCATCTAGGTATGTAGTGGTAATTTATAGGGGTCTAGATTGTACAATTTTAGATAATCTATTAAAAGTTATGTTTTAACTGGGTCCGAAGAGTCACCTACACAGGTGGGTCCCAAAAGTCACCTCCACTGGTGGAGCCCAAGAGCCACCTCCTAAAAACTGGTCCACCCTCAATGACTCATGGGACCCACCAATAGAAGTGCCTCCTGGGACCTGCCGGTGCAGGTGACTCTTGGAACTCGCTGGTGAAGGTGCCTCTTGGGACCCGCTGGTGAAGGTGCCTCTTGGGACCCGCCGGTGGAGGTGACTCCTGGGACCTGCCGGTGGAGGTGACTTCTGGGACCCACCAGTGGAGGTGTCTCTTGAGACCCGCAAGGTGGAGGTGACTCTTGGGACCCTCTGGTGGAGGTGATTCTTGCGGCCCAACGGTGGGGTTTTCTCAATACAAATATTAGCTTTCAACATAAAGGGACAGTTAAATGAAAACTTTTTCTAAATATATTGGTCAAAAGATTTTACAGTAGTCATGAGATAAGAACTATTCTATGGTTACCTGAATACCAGACTGATGTCTGTTATCTGATTAGCTGAGGGCAGGGAGTGAAGTCACCTCACTGACAGACTGAGATTGAAGCAAAGAAGATTAGCTTCACTAAACAAAAGGTACATGTGCTGTGAGGACTGACAAGCATTGCTCTCTCTGTTATCTTGTTAGAGATAATCTCCTGCACTGTCACAGCTCCCTAGAAGTTGAATATGCTAATCACTGCTACAGAACCATCCACAGTCTGAGGAGACAGAGTGAGTGCAAAACTGCTAAAACTCAGTGAAACAGCCAAGTAACCCCTTTAAGTCAGAAAATGCCTCAGTGTCTTCTATGGGAGAGTGTAGTGAGTGCTGTGTCATTGTGTAGGGGGAGGGAAGCCGAACCTACAAAAACACTTATTGCCAATGGGATGAATATCATACTGTATATCAGCCTTCAACTGTGTAAAATAGGTGTTACCTTTTATGATAGTCCTTTCATCTGAGGATAATGATCTGATGCAATACATTAGCTTGCTTTTCGTATATTTACCCTCTGCGTCTTCTCTACACAACATGAACTTGACTCTAACCTTGGTTGTGTGTGACTGTTTCCTCCTCATTTTACTTGTGATTAGCTGATGTCCCTGTTCAGAAGTTAGAGCTCTGAAGGGTAAGGTCCCATAGAAACTGACGAGATGGATGGTGCATCACTGGATTCAAGGTGAGAGGTTAGCATACTTTTTTTTTATTATTATTTTCACAAGAGTATACTATTTCAAAAATAAAATGATCACACAGACAACCCCTTTAATCCTTACTGGGCTGGTGTCGCTGTGAGGGCTTTTTTCCCCAGATGACAAACTTAGGGCATGTGTCTTGAAAGGCTGAGACTCTAGGCCTGGGATCGACATGTTGTGGATATCGGCAGTGACCACACTCATCATTACTCAATTTTGGTTAAAGTCCAAAGTATGATCTGCAGATGCAGGAGGCTTTGTTGTCCTGGTCTCTGTCTAGCATCATCATCACCTCTATCAGGAGATCACCTTTTCCCTCACCACAACAAACGCACATCTCTTCTGTTTCCTCCGCATGGTGCTGTCAAAAACACAAGTTGGGAAAAAATGCTGACACATTTCTCCTATGGGGTCTTGTGGCATATCCCACCATATAGACATGAATGTATTGCCCATAGGCTACCACTGCAAAACCATAAAAAAGGATATTGTACAGTATATATAGTTTTGCAGCATTACATTGTATGAAATAGCATAATCTGCTTCCGCTCATTGGACAAGTTCTCTTTGCAGTGGCTGAAACAGAGGAAGCTTGATGCAGCTTCTTGAGGTTACACACATTGCATTAGTGGTCTCCAGAGCAGTATCTGACACATAGGTGAACATAGCATTAGGTCTTCTTTTCTTGATAATCCAGCAGAAATCTGAATTGAGGTGCACAAGAAATACCATATCTTACTTTCATTGTGGTGTAGCTATAACGCTAGATCCCAGCTATATTGACTCCATGGTAAGCCAAACAGGCTTATCACTATTATCACCAGATTCTTAGCATCCCCGTGTATCACATAGCTAACAAAAAACCTTTTAGGTCAGAGATCAGAATGAAGGACTCACTTGGACCTATGATGGATGAATCACTCATTCCAGATAATATTACAAGCTCCACAGGCATAGATATAATGAATTTCTGCCCTATGAGAAGTTTCTGCCCCGTGAGAGGTGAAGTTTCCCCTGCTGTTTTTTAGAACCAGTTTGGGCTAAGAGAAATAGGGAGAGGTGATCCGGTGGGAGACTGGGTGACAGAACATTTAACCCTATCAGAGGCAATATTGCTGACCATAGCTACTTCCTGCCCAGAAGCTAAACAGCCCAAATGGCTGAGTTTACAAAATTCTAGATCCAGTCTGATGGCAACTCTGGGATCAGAAATTAAATCTTCCTTAGAGCAGATTGGTTCTTGCCTTATGGGTTTCAAAGCCTTCATCAGAAGGGAAACTAAGCTTAAATTCCTTATCTCCCGCCCTTCACCCTGATTGTCCCCATCCTTGGTTGAACTTGATGGACATATGTGTTTTTTCAACCGTACTATGTAACTATATGTAACTAAGACGGCACATAGTTTCTACACAGTAAGTCAGGGCTGTCTTATCCATTGGGCACTCTAGACAGTTGTCCGGCAGCCCCACAAGGATAAAGGACACAGGCAGTTTGACCTATGTCCTGGCAATCCAGGATATATGCCCTGAATCCCTTGGTAAACTCTGTTTATCCTCAGGACACCCAAACAGTTAAAAAAAAACATGGTGGCAGAGTAAGCCATTGGCCTCCTGTCCCACCAATTAGTCTTTTAGTCCAATGGCTGCTTTAGGCCTTCAACTACAAGATGCTATGGGAGCATCTTAAAATGCATTAAAACACTTGAAACAAAATATAAAAGACATGCACCTTTGATTCCAAAAATTAAAACAGAGAGAAATAACAAAGTAAAAATATAGAAGCCTCAAAAAACGCTACCAAAAACCACAACCACCTGCACAATAGGACTAGAAAAGATGGAAAATATAACAAAGTTGTTCAAGGGCTCTATGGTTTATCACAGCGAACAAATATAATTACATCATTACATTTCGGGGGAAAATCTCTTTTTGAACTGTACAAAACCAAAAGAACTTCCATAAATTGGTTGTATATATATACACTTACCTGAATAGGTGTGTCATCAGAAAAAAACCTGACACGCCCTTGTGCAAAATAACAGCTTCTCCTGCCCCTGTTACTAGACCGGATTAAAAATCCAACCCAAAAATAAGTTACTAAATTTCATAAATCAACACTATAAATTTAAATACAAATAAAAACAAAATACATAAAGTTTAAACAAACTCTAATCGCATATAAATAACACATATTCTGCATAACATTACCAGCACTATAACAGAAACTGGAAAGGATGTAGCCGATTATCACCAAAACATTTAAAAGGCCTGTTAAGACCTTACATCAAGGAGGTAAATCTGGCCCGCAGTGTAATTATGTCTCGCCTACAAGTTTTCCATTGAAATTTAGCTCAGAAAACTACAAATAGAAAAAGAGTCATAAGATTTTTTTTTAACATTTTATTTAAGAAATGAATGCCACATATGTGTGTTTTGTTTGACATTTGATTTCTCATGTGCTTATAGTATTAAATGTTTAAGCAAAACCTAAAGTGATTTTCTTAGTACAAAGATTAGCTTTCAAAATGAAGGGACAGGTAATTAAAGACTTTTTCTAAATACAGTGGTTAATAGATTTTACTTTAGTCAAGGGATAAAAGACATTTTAGGTTTCTATGGTTCCCCGTTTCCCTCACCATAGCTCTGTTATCTCATTAAATGACAGAGAAAGGAGTGATTGTCACCATGGATGGACGGCTCTGTCCAGAGCAAACTAACAAAAGATACTAGTAAGAACTCTGAGTGTAATGGCTCAGCTGGCTACAGAGAGGCTAAATATGCTAATCACTGCCATAGAACCACCCACAGCCTGAGGAGACAGAGTGAATGTAAAACTGATCATAACTCAAGACACATGCAATTAAATTGAATTGCTAATGAAAAAAATTATTATATATTATAACATTTTGTTCAGATTTTTGGCTTTTTTCTAATTAAAATCTTATTGAAATATGGGCCACATGTATGAAACTGTCTAGGTTTAAAATTCACTTTGTTGCCCATGGCAACCAATCGGATTGGTTGCTATGGGCAAGAAAGTGAGTTTTAAACCTAGACAGTTTTCATACATGTGGCCCTATATCTTTTTTTTTGCCCTATATTTTTTTATACTTTAGATTGCAGTTACATTTTCATTGAAATGTAGGTCAGTAAGTCAGGATTTTGCAGGCTGTATAAAATTTTTAGTAACTTTTTTTCATTAATTTTTTAAAATAATTTTTCGCTTTTAATAAATTAACTGAAATAAATTTAAATCACATGATGATCACTGTTGAAATTTTATTTTCCTGCTCTCAGCCTGCAATCTATATATGACAGTAGCTGAAACCAAGGTTCTCGCTAGGACTTCGGTGGAAACAAGATCATACCATATTTCTATTCCTGAAATGCTTTTTTCAGCTTTTTTGTATTTTGTTGTGT
>JAODAL010051954.1:0-26324 GCA_025379985.1 Phyllomedusa bahiana
TTTTAATACCAAATCCCCAAAAGGGGAAAAAATTTTTTGGGTGGAAATGCAGGGCATGGGTCAGCACAGCAGCTTACACAGCCTAAATGATTTACCCACTTCCCTCCCAAACACACGTGACACAATCTTTCCCTCACAGATGAACCGGTTCAAGTAGCTAAGGGTGCACTAGTAAACTCTCCAAGTCCTGAACAGGAGTATGTATTTGGGAAACCCTCCTTTGGCCTGTAACTGAGCCTAACTAACTAACTAACTAACTAACTAAACTAATATCAGGCCTTCTCACAGTCCTGAACTAGTTGTCGTGCACGCATCCGCTGAGGTACCTTAAAGATGGCCGGCAATTCCTGTTGTCAGGTGCAGATGGATGGGATGGATGGTCCGGCTGAAGACAGTCCTCTCTATCTTGGCAGCTTGTCCTTCTTGCCCAGGAGTTCTCTCTCTCCCTCTGCGATGGCGTCTGTATAGACAGTCAGGCTCTCCTCTGTCCCTGGAACGACTGTGAATCCTGGCTCCTTTAGCTCAACTGTCTCTGTCTGTTCTCCTCAGAATCACAGCAGCTTCTCAACATGGCTGCTACATGTGCCAGTCTTATACCATGTCCCTCATTTGCATATACTGGAAACTGGACATAGCGGCATCTTGTGGCCAAACAGTAGAATACAAAGAAACATTTTACAACGGTCATGCATGGGATTTACTTAGAAAACACAAGGAGGCTGTCCCACTATCCCACACCTCGTTCATCGGTACAAACAATTATATGCAAGTACAAGATGGGAATGTCTAGTCATCATACCACTCAGGAAGGAGACAGGTTCTGTGTCTCAGAGATGAACGTGCTCTGGTCCGACATGTGCATATCAACCCAAGAACAATAGCAAAAGACCTTGGGAAGATGCTGGCGGAAGCTTGTAAGATTGTGTCATTATCCAAAGTGAAACAAGTACAGTATCAACATGGGCTGAAAGGCCACTCTGCCAGGAAGAAGCCATAACACCAAAAGAAGCCAGATAAATGTTTGCAAATACACACAGGAACAAAGACCTACATTTTTAGAGACATATCCTGTGGTCTGACAAAAGTAAAATTGAACTGTTTGGCCATAATGATCAGCGCTACGTTTGGAGGAAATAGGGAGCAGCTTGGAAGCTGAAGAACATCATAACAACTGTGAAACATGGGGGTGGCAGCATCGTGTTGTGGGGTTGTTTTGCTGTCAGAGGGACTGGTGCACTTCACAAAATAGATTGCGTTATGAGGAAAGATGACTATGTGGCAATACTGATGCAACATCTCAAGACATCAGTCAGGAAGTTAAAGCTTTGGCAGAAATGGGTCTTCCAAATGGACATTGACCCAAAGCATACTGCCAAACTGGTTACAATGTGGCTTAAAGACAACCAAGTTAATGATTTGAAATGACCATCATAAAGCTCTGATCTCAATCCTATTGGAAATTTATGGGCAAAGCTGAAAAGGTCGGTGTGAGCAAGGCGACCTCCAAATATGGCTAAGTTACACCAGTTCTGTCAGGAGAAATGGGCCAAAATTCCTACCAACTATTGTGAGAAGCTTGTGGAATGATATCCAAAACGTTCTGACCCAAGTCAGTCAGTCAGTCACAAGTCAGTTTAAGTGTAATGCTACCAAATACTAATGAAATGTATGGAAACTTTTGACATAGCAAAAAGTAAAAAAAGGCCTAAAAAAAATTCTCTCTCATTATTCAGACATTTGCCAAATATAAATAATTTTGGTTCCTGATTGACCTAAAACAGGGAAGGTTTATTCTGATTTCATGTCTTATAGTGAGAAAAATATGCAGATGGGGCTTTTTATATAGTGTATGGAAACTTCTGGTTTCTACTGTAAATAGGTGCTGTGTAGTGGTTTTATTTGGACATTCACTAAGGGCGACATGAATGAATGGGGCTGTGCCAAAAGCTGTAGTAGACCAGTTCTCTAGATGTATGAACAGGCATACTCCAAACTTTTGCATGAAAAGTGCCTCGGTACTGCGCCAAAAACACTTTTTAGCGCACCAAAGTTTTGGGGCATTCTGGGGGGCGTGGCACCATATTAGTAGAAGTAGACACATTTATGATTCTTTGACACCAAAACTTTGTCACGAACAGTTTTAAAAAGCCCGACCCGGTAAAGGTGGGGGCCTGAGCCTGAGTTTTCGTTTGGGCCCACACTGCCCGCAAAGAAAACCAGACCGGGTAAAGGTGGTGCCTGAGCCTGAGTTGTCTATTGGCTCACATGCCCTGCAGAAGAAAAGCCAGCCGGGAAAGGGTGCCTGACCTGAGTTGTATATTGGCCTACACTGCCCGTATGTATGACCTGCAGAAGAACGACCAGGCTAAAAATGGTCCTGAGCCAGACTGTGGCATTGGCTCTATTTCCCTGTAGATAACCTGCAAAGAACAGCCAGACCAGGGAAAAGGGGTGCTGAGCCCGACTTGTTGTATTTGGGTCTCACTGCCCTGTATGATGACCTGCAAAAAACACCAACCCGGGGGAAAAAATGGTGCCTGAGCCAGACTTGTGGTATTGGGACACACTGCCTCGTATTATGCGCCAAAGAACACTTTTAGCGCACCAAAGTTTGGGGCAATATGGGGCTGGCACGATATTAGTAAATAGAAGCATTTATGATTCTCTGACACCAAAACTTTGTCACGAACAGTTAGAACAGCCAGACCAGGGTAAAGGTGGTGCCTGAGCCTGAGTTGTCGTATTGGCTCTACACTGCCCTGCAGAAGAACAGCCAGACCAGGGTAAAGGTGGTGCCTGAGCCTGAGTTGTCATATTGGCTCTACACTGCCCTGTATGTATGACCTGCAGAAGAACACAGACCAGGGAAAAGGTGGTGCCTGAGCCAGACTTGTGTATTGGCTACACTGCCCTGTATGTATGACCTGCAGAAGAACAGCCAGACCAGGGTAAAAGGTGGTGCCTGAGCCAGACTTGTGGTATTGGCACTACACTGCACCTGTATGTATGACCTGCAGAAGAACAGCAGACCAGGGTAAAGGTGGTGCCTAGCCAGACTTGTGGTATTGTCTCTACACTTGCCTGTATGTATACCTGCAGAAAACAGCCAGACCAGAGGTAAAGGTGGTGCCTGAGCCAGACTTGTGGTATTGGCTCTACACTGCCTGTATGTATGACCTGCAGAAGAACAGCCAGACCAAGGTAAAGGTGGTGCCTGGGCCAGACTTGTGGTATTGGTTACACTGCCCTGTATGTATGACCTGCAGAAGAACAGCCAGACCAGGGTAAAGGTGGTGCCCGAGCCAGACTTGTGGTATTGGCTCTACACTGCCCTGTATGTATGAACTGCAGAAGAACAGGTTCATAAATTCTGGCGCAGCCTATACTACCTTAAAGCGATTTAGAAATGGACTATCAGCGCCAGAATTCATACATGTGGCCCTAAGGCCGCGTCCCCACTACACAGGACAAATACCGGTTGGTTTATCCGACCGATATTTGCACTGTTTTCGAACCGTGCACACGGCCGCAGGGTGATGGCTTTTCTCCGCGATTTGCGGAGAAAAGCGCTCCCCCTTCACATAGACATGTCCATATTCCGTCCGAAAACCGGACAGAAGAATAAACATGTTTTTCAAACCGCCAGGCGGAAAACCCGTGTGGTGAGGACTGCTGCGCGGGTTTTCCGTAGAGGTCCACGTAAAAGTTTGTAAGCCGGTATGCAGACGATTTTCAAAACCGAAAACCGTCTGAAAAACCGGCTGCAAACCCGTGCCATGGGGCGAAGCCCTAAGTGTTCAGATATTGTATACGCACTATATGGCAGTCTTTGAAGGCACTGTATGATGGCATTAAATAAGCACTATGGGTTCATTAATATTCTAATAGTTTTAGGCTCTGTTTCTCAATTTAAATGCTCTTTCACCCCTAACCTCCAAAGACCTTGATCTGGTCTGGCAGGTCCTGCTTGATTAGGTCAATAGTGAATCTAAGTCAGAATTACATTTTAGAGAAACAGAACAGAAATGATTGAAATTCATCCTTACCCTCTTGACACATTTTCAATTTCTTTAGGATGAAGAATACTTGAATGATGTCAAATTTCTAAGACGTTGTTTTCCTTACTGTCACTTTTTTTTTTTACTTCTTCTAATTTGATTTTGTAAAATGAACTGCCTGACTTCTGAAGCTTTTGAATAATTTATTCCACTTGAGCCCAATGCCAAAAACAACTAAAATCATCACTGATGTTACAATAACAGCAAGGACCTAATTTTTGGAGAAACGTCTTGCACAACAGTAATTAACAAAACTGTAAATAATTAAAAGGACACTTGGACACTAAAACATTAAAGTACATTTTTTTTCACATAAAAACCAATTAAAGATAATTATTTAATGAAGACTAGATGTTCTCGATGAAGCTTACATTACAGCAAAACTTTTGCCGGTATCTTAGAGAAAACTTTCATGTAATTAAGAGACAACATAAAGCTCTAACCTCAGAAAACTCAATGTTCCAATACGCACAATCACCGGGTAGAAGAATTATAGTCATTTTTAAATGAGAGTTGCAACTAGCAATTATTAGAATCTGCTAGAGTTAATCCGAGGTCATTGCATTAGAAGTACCAACTGAGAGATTTTCTATGGTGCATATTAAACGTGAATATGGTTGAATTATTATTAAACACTATTTACTTAGCTGACATCACTGTAGATAACATCATCAGTTTCTTATTTGAGAAATAGTTTTTTTCAAAAGCTAAAATTGTATTTAAAGGGGTATCCTAACTACAATGACTAGCTTTCAACATGTAGGGAAAAGTAAATACAGCCCATTACTGTACATTGCTTTTTTATTTTGCTTTGTTGAGGAGATGAGAGATTTACTCTCTTCTGAGTGCACACAAGTTTTGATTATTGACCATCCATCTCTCCTCCCTCTTATCTGATTGCTAGAGACTGCTGTCCAGTCACTCCCTGCTGTGTGTAATCGTTCGGAATGGAGCGTTGGTTACATTGATTGTTTAACTCCTTCCCATTGTGTGATCATAATAATATGGCTCTAAGATTTTTCCTCCCCGTCTTCCAAGAGCCGTAACTGGTTTTATTTTTCCATCTACATAGACATATAATGGCTTTTATTTTGCAAGACAAAAAGGGCTTTCTAATGGTGTCATTGACTGGACCATGGAAAATACTGGGAAACTGCAAAAAACTTAGGGTGAATGTGGGGAAAAAAAAAAAGGACGTACTTGCACCATGTTCGCAGGGATTTTGTTATGATGCCGTCCACTCATCGTTATAAATGAGATCTTAGCTGTTTGCTGCAGGTTGGAACGATTCTGGTAATACCAATTATGTAGGGTTATTGTTATGTTTTAGTACGATAAAAATAAAATTTCTCCCCTGTTACAGTTCAAAATGGAAAAATTCCAATGGGTGAACAGGTTTGAGGAAAGGCCAGCATTTTCTCCCGTTACAGTCCAAAAATGGAGAGTATTTTTTTTAGTAGTTAATCCCACTATGTACTTTTGACTTACACTAAGACATTTTTTAGGAAAGGTCTAATATGGCTTACTAGGGAAAGTTGCGGGGCCGCCCTTTTCTGGGCGACGACACTGATTTAAAAAGGATAAGAATAGTGCTGTAATGAGTTAGTACTATTACACTTCTCCCTCTTCTAGTGTTCATCTATTGGAACTTCCCCATTTTTGGACTGTAACAGGGGAGAAAATCCTGGTCTTTCATCAAACCCTAAGTTCTATCCATCATTTAAAGGGAATCTGTCGCCAATTTTTTTGTTACTTATTAAATCAAGCCCCTGATCCATATTCTTTTTCTCTCAGTCGTTTTTATTTCCTGATTGTAGTTTTGTCAATTCGGCCGTCTATATATGATTGTGGGGAAGACATTCTTGCTTGCTCTGCTTTAACTTCAGCCAGAGAGATACTTTACAGCAGCTTCATTCACATAGGATTCTTAAGACAGATTCTGTGCCATAGACTTGTATAGGAGAGTTTTCACTGTGAAGGGAGGTGAGAGGGGGAGGTGTGACTATCTCCTCTTGTGACTGGTGGATTCTGTGTTATCTGTGCACATTGGTGTCTCCTTTCAGCTTGACCCTCTTTGTGCTGATAATGAGCACACTGCTGAAAAGCTCTCTAAACAGAACATGAAGTGTCAGACGATTATTAGGCTTAGTGGCCAAAGTGAGAACTGCAGAACTTAAAGGAGTTGTCTCATTACAAGCTTTCAGCCTGTCAGTGAGCCTGGCAGTTGAATTGAGGGGCGTGCTTCTTTGTCTGTCTCTTCTGCTCCCTCTTCCCCCCTCCCCTCAGCACACAGGCAGCTCCATAACTTCTATACAGCAAGGGGGTTTGCTGCCAGAGTTAACCCTGTGTGTGCCTGCCTAGGTCTGTTGTAGGAGAGGGCTGATCTATGAGTGTAGAGAGGTCTGTGAAGCATTGATTACTAATAGCAGAGCATAGGGGATGCAAGTGTTCCTATATCCCCTGCTTAGCTTACAAGTCTCCATATCTCCAGCAACAACAAATCCTGTCAGAACAGACACAGGGCAGCTGGGAAGTGTTACTATACTCAGGATGTGTCACTAGTACAGCACAGCATGAAGCATTCACATGCCCCCCTGATCTGTATAGTATTAGTATAGTGACAGTTCCACAGACACATCATGATTATAGTAACACACAGAGTCACTGCTGTCACATCTATCTGTGTAGAGAGCAGGATGAAGCAGGCACACACAGGGTTAATCCAGGCAGCACGGCCACAGAAGCCAGAGTCCTCACTCCCCCTCCCTCCACTACAGAAGCATTCTGTGCAGGAGAGGCTCTCTGCTCTGACCTGTCTTCAAAGGTGATGAGTCATACAGACCTGATAGCCAGTAAGATAAGGATCAACAGGTCGGCTGCTATAGAAATTTGAGAAGCTGATGCAGTACTACTAACAGGGCTAACTCAAAATCAGTAGGACATTTGTAATGAACATATATTGCAAAGCTGCTTGTTTTTTAAAGATCTTTTAATTAAAACCCAATCATTGTAGCGAGACAACCCCTTTAAGAATTATTAAAAAAAATACTGAAAGGGATATGGAAAATTAAAAAAACAACCAAAAATTCCAAAAAAATGTGTTTAGCATAAAAATGTGAGTTAAACAATAAGTCATTTTTTGATGACACATTCCCTTTAAATCTGACCCTTTCTGGAAACAAAGTTTGATTGTGTTCTGATTGTGTGTAACTAAGGATATAGAATTGGATTTCTGGTCTATGTAAGATATTTTGTAGTTTATTTAGTCTGTAGGATAATCATTTTAAGTGATACCTAATTAAAGGTTAAGTTTTAGTGGTTTATTCTTTTTGCTATGATTTAAGTATTTGTCCACAATAAAAAAAAAATTTTCTTAGCAGTGCTTTTGTTTACACCCTTTTGCATTGTATAAGCAACGCAGAAAGGTATTTAAAGATGGTGGTTCTAGCACTTTGTGCCTGGGGCAGGAATTTTTAGTACCACATTCATGGCGGCTATGCAAGCCTTCACAAGTCTTCCCGCTGCCATGTTAACTAATCTGCATGCCGGGAACTCGCTGTGGGGTGCCAATTGGAGTGAGAAACAGTGTATTACACCATTTCTCATTCATTTAGATGCCATGGCGACTAAGGCGTTAGACAGCAAGGAACGGCTCTGGTTCTGTTACCTGCTGTTACCAATGGGAGTCAGCTGCAATTACCAGCCAAACACCACCTCTATGAGGGGGGAAACGTTTAAACCCCCCATATAAAACCCCTACCACAACAGAATACCATACGTCAGTGTCGGAAGGGGTTAAAGAAAAGGAAATTTTCCTCCTTAGGCTCTTTTAGTCTTGTATAATAAAGATTTTCCTATAGTCATATCACTACAGGAATAGCAGAATAGAATATGTTAATCACTGCTATAGACCCACCCACAGCCTAACCAAGAAATGTGAGTCTGAAGCTGCCTGTGACTGCATGGTGAGAAAAACCCTTTTAAAATTTGCATTTGATTTAATTTTCTTCCATTAAAAATGCTGGTAAGAGCTATAGGTTTAAATTTATCGGGGGGTTTAGACTCCAATAATTCCAAGGCCTTGGTTTCAAATTGATAGTTTGACATTGGGCAAACTTCTCCAGGCTAGATTGCCAGGACTTCATGGGATTATTATTAAAGATATATGCCTAAAAAGTTAAGCCTGCTATTATACAAGAACCATTGATGCAAAGTCAGGCACATTACCCCTATGAGACAAATTGGGATCTCACTATATAAGGACAAAAATAAAATAATAATAAAGAGTTAAGGGGAAAGGTCCCAACTGTATTGCAAATAGTTTTAAGGGCCCCCCCTAAAAAAGGGTTCAGTTTTTCAAAATTACGTTTTTTTTTTTTCCTTTACCCGGAAACCAGGGAAAAAATTTTTCGAAAGGTACAAATTTTAACCGGGAAGCCCCCTATTTTTTTTTTTACCTTTTTCCCCCTTTTTAAATTTTCCGGAAAAACAGATTTTTTATGAAAGGGGGGTGGGCCCCCACCAGCTCCCTTTTTTGTTGGTGGTTTTAAAAAATTTCTCCTTTTTTTTTGGCCCCACCGGGGGGGGAACTTTGAAAAGCCCAAAAAAAGGAAATTTTTTTAAACAAATATCTTTCAATAAAAACAGAAGAGTCCCCCAGCCCGACCACTGCTGCACCTGTAAAAACAAGAGATAATTTGCTCTAACTCTGCAGAGAAACAAAATAAATACAATGTATTGAAATAGTCCTTTTTTACCTTTGCCAAAAGTTTACGCTAATCAATGAAAGAGAATAACCCCTTAAAAGGAACATTTTTTTCTAAAAGCTATATGTTGTAATAAGATACTGGCTGAAGTTTAAAAGGAACAACCATTTCAGATTATTTACACGCAACTCCTGCGCTTACACTGGAAAAGTACAGCACAGTGTGTTAATGTACTGATGACTGTGCCTTACATTAATGGCATTGTGTGGGAAGAGGTTAAAAGGGTTTTTTTATTAAATTATATTCCTCCTGCAAGACGATGAAATAAACATTAGATGAGTTCTAAAATTTTCCATGGACGCAATTCCAGTGTCTCAAAAGCTTCAGTGTTCCCCCTGGTTCCTCACCAATTCCATTCCTTTCATGGCTCACGTGACCATCTACAAAATCACTCTCAGTGGTCACCTGCCTGCATGTATAGCACGCGACTACTGAGACTGGGGATTGGCTCATAGTCATGTGAGCCATGAACTGTAGGTCATTGGTGAGGAATTGGAGGGGAACACCAAAGCTCTGGCAGCGCTAAAACGTCATCAACAATAGAGGGAAGTAGAAATCAATATTTTATCTTGACACAGTGAGGGGTGGTAGCAAAGGTTTTAAGAGTATTAGAAACCCTTTTGAATATTAGGGTAAGTATTCACGGCGTATTGCGGAGTGTATCTCAGTGCATAATTGCGCTGCAATACACAAGAAATACGCCCCACAACTATGGTAATTCATAGCTCGCATTGAGAGCTAGGATCACCTGCTGTTTTCCCCGGCGCATATTACGAAAATGAATGTGAATGGTGACCAACCCAGAGCGTTTCACAAGTACGTGCGAGTCAGCACGTACTTCTAAAATACCCGGTATATGGCGGCACTTAGAGTACACGTCACAATACACAGTGTGAACTTACCCTGAGACTCAATGGGTTTTTTGTTATGAAAATGCAAAAGAAAAAATATTTACCGTAGATACTCGAGTATAATCCGAGTTTTTCAGCAATTTTTTTCTGCTGTAACATCCCTCCTCGGCTTATATTTGAGTCAGCCGTCGGTGTCTGGGTGCTGCCATAGCACGGTGATCTCTATGGCTGTAGACACCTCCTCTGGGAGCGCATACAACTGACAATACTATTGTGGAGGAGAGAGTGTGATAATATCACGCCCCCAGTACCGGGTAGAAGGAAGAGTGCCTTGGAGTAGCGGCGTAGAGAGGCGAGTACTGGTATTTTTTTTTTTTTTTTAAAAACCCTGCCTATAGATGACATTTAACTGCCTATACCTGCCTATGGAGAACATATACCTACCTATACCTGCCTATGGGGGACATTTACCTGCCTATGGGGGACATTTAACTGACTAGACCTGCCTTTGGGGGACATATACCTGCCTATACCTTCCTATGGGGGACATTTACCTGCCTATGGGGACATTTAACCGACTAGACCTGCCTTTGGGGGACATATACCTCCTTTAATAACCAACTACTTCTTACCAACCTGCCTATGGGACTATACCTGCCTATACCTTCCATGGGGTCATTACCTGCCTATTGGGGGGACATATACCTCCCAATCCCTTTCCCTATTGGAACTATCCTTATAAATGTGTGTGTTATTTTTGTGTGTAGGTAGTATCTATTTAAATGACCAGTGTTCAGTGTGATTCTAGCATGAGTGGTGTCAATTTACTAGTAGCTGCTGCTTTTACTGGAGTCAATAAGTTTTCCCAGTTTTTTGTGGTAAAATTAGGTGCCTCTGCGAATATTCGGGTCGGCTTATTCTCGAGTATATATGGTAATAATTTACAACTATTTGGTCATTCCCCAACACTATTCCTTGTCGAGTCTGCAAACACTTTGTCTATTAATACCTTTTTTAGTTAGTGTTACTCTATTGTATTTCTGCTTCCACCTTTGCTGTCATCTCTTTGATTTTTACATAACTTCTTCATTGTAATTTTTTATGGTCTTGTTTTAGTATTTAAATGTTTTCATCCTCTCTATTCTGCTGCAGACATTTTTATTTCATCAAATTGGTTTTCTTTTATATCCAACTCTTTTATTCCCAAAAGGTATAAATCTTACAATGCTTATTTAATAGGGTTTTTAATAATCTTTCCCTTAGCTTCTGACCTTTCATTTTTTAGTTTTGGCACCGCTCCTGGAGTAGAATCCAACAGTGTGGGTGGCTGATCTAACAGGCCTGTATTTGTGTATTACTTCTTCTTCGCGCTCACTACAGTGTCAGATCGTTAACATTTTAAAGCATGTATTGGTTTCATTCTGTAATTTTTTTTTTATTGAAATAAAACTCAAGGCGGAAAAACCTGAATGTCAATTTTTAAATTCTGATTAATGGAATTGGAACTTTGTCAATTTGTGTAACGTAATTTGGAAAATTGCACATTTGTATTTCTATGTCATGACATGGCCACAATGTCAGCAGAATTAAGAGCTCTCTGCACTGCGCATTAAAAATGTCCACATCTCTCATTAAAGAGCATCACATGCCAACTATCCCGTTTTTGGCGGGGCGGTGGTCCCACTATTTGGTGGTCCTCCTCCCGCCATCGGGGGGGAGTTAGGCATTCCTCCCGCCGCCCAGCAGGCGGCGGCGGGGACTCTTTAAATGCGCCGCAGATGGAACAGAGTAGCGCTGGCTCGGGGGGGGGCGCGCTACTCTTTCCCCCCCCCCCCCTTATGGCGCCGCAGTCCGTTCTCAAGGCGGGCGTGAAGCGGCCGCTGCCCCGCTTCACCCGCCGTGAGAGTCTCAGCTGAAGCAGGGAGGATGGGGGGGGGGGAGGGGGGGGGGGGTGGGGGTGGAGGGGGAGGGGGTGAGGGGGGACATGGAGGGATCGCTCCCTCCTCTCCCCCCCCCCCCCCCCCCCCCCCCGCCCCCCCCCCCTCCCCCCCCCCCCCCCCCCCCCCCCCCCCCCCCCCCCCCCCTCCCCCCCCCCCCTCTGTTTTATTCGGCGCTGGATGTGTGCGCCCACACATACAAGGTCAGCGGACGCACGGGAAAACGACGCTGCGGCCTGCGGGGAGTGACCGCGCGGCTGCTCTCACTTTACCCCCTGCACCGCCGCCTGAGAGATCGGTGGCAGCAGCTGGTCCAGCCGACTGCAGGAGCTGGTGGGTAAGCTGGATTTTTTATTATTTATTTTTATTAAGCTATCCTTGGGGGAGCCTCTGCCTCAGCAACAATGGGGGGGCACTACTGGGGGACAACAAGAGGGGGGCATCTACTGGCAACAATGGGGGCCCTCTTCCTGGCAACAAGAGGGCCGGGCATCTACTCTGGCATACAATGGACGGATCTTCCTGGCAACTAGAGGGGGCATACTACCTGCGCAAACAATGGGGGCTCTTCCTGAGCAACAGAGGGGGGCACTACCCTGGAACAGAGGGGACATCTACCTGGCACAGAAGGAGGCAATACCGCTCTCCCCCCCCCCCCCCCCATGGCCCCAACAATGGGGGCCTACTACCATGGCCAATTGAGGGGGCATTTCCTGGCACAACAGAGGGGGCACATTCCCCCCCCCTGGCCCCAACAGAGGGGCACTACCTGGCAACATGTGGGGGGGGGGGGGCGTTGGGAGGGGGGTGGGGGGGGAGCAGGGCACTACCTGGCAACAATGGGGGCTCTTCCTGGCAAACAGAGGGGACATCTACCTGGCAACAATGGGGGCACTACCTGGCAACAATGGGGACATCTTCCTGGCAACAGAGGGGACATCTCCCTGGCAACAGAGGGGGCACTCCCTGGCAAAATGGGGGCACCACCTGGGAACCATGGGGGCACCTACCTGGCAACAGAGGGGCATCTACCTGGAAACCCAGAGGGGGCACCTACCTGGCTATAGAGGGGGCATCTACCTGGCTACAGAGGGGGCATCTACCTGGCAACAATGGGGGCACTACCTGGCAACAATGGGGACACTACCTGGCAACAGAGGGGGCACTACCTGGCAACAGAGGGGCACTACCTGGCAACAGGGGGGGCACAAGCTGGAAAAACAATGTGGGCACTACCTGGCAAAATGGGGGACATCACTGGCAACAGAGAGGACATCTACCTGGCAACAGAGGGGGCATCTACCTGGTAAAATGGGGGCATCTACCTGGCAACAATGGGGGCATCTCCCTGGCAACAATGGGGGCACTATCTGGCAACAGAGGGGGCACTAGCTGGCAAACAATGGGGGCACCTACCTGGCAACAATGGGGGCACCTACCTGGCTAACAAAGGGTATCCACTTGGCTACAAGGGGGCATCTACCTGCCTGTAAGGGGCACTACCTGCTTATGGGGGGTTACTACCTGGCTATAAGGGCATCTACCTGGCTTCTTCCAAAGCCGTTATGCAGTTAGGTGGAGGGGGTGTGGTTTTTTAAGGGGGCGTGGCCATACCGGAAAGATGGGCGTGTCCATGCAAATCTTTGCCGCGTAGGCGCCGCCGTTAAAGTCCCCTGCTTTTTCTTTTTTAAAAGTTGGAATTTTTAAAGAGGTGTTTCTGCCATTGAATATCAAATTCTATCAATTTAAGTCTGTAGAGGTGTCGGCTTGTGCCCCGAAGTCCCATAGAAAGACCAAGCGTTGTGTGTAAGGGCGACGGTTCTATTTGGCCGTAACTTTTGAGGGCCTGTTCCCAAGATAAGTGCAGGTCTGAAATAGACAATAAATATCCTCGTTATCCCATCAAAGATTTGGGAAACCCCCCATTTAACCCACTGCCTGAAAGTGCTTAATGCCCAGCAAAATTTTTGAAAATTTTCCCCTACTTGTTTTCAACAGTGAAACTTTTTCATTTTTTGGTGACGCAGTTGTATGGGCTTTTTTATAGGGGAGAAATTTTGTTTAGTTTTTTTTTGACAAATTCACATTTCACACTAAATACCTGTTGATGCATTCTCGGTTATTATGGTCTTTTGTGCCTAAATTCGTGGTTTTTCTTTTGTGTAAGTATGCACAGTAACTATAAAATATTTATTTTTTTTGTTTTTTTTATTTTTTACATTGTTAAGTTTTTTTGCTTTTTTTTATCCCATTAAGGGTAGCTGTTAAACACTTTTTTTTTTTTTTTTTAAACTTTGTAATATTTGTCTACTGGCACAGGCAACAGTCAAGGCAGCCCCACAGTGCGCCTGACTACAGGTTTCCTATACAGACAGCCCCTTTGTCTCTACTTTATGTCCCCAGGGATGACTATACAGATGTTCCACGGCCCCATCATTTTCACCGGAAGTCCCGATCACCCAAATTTTAGAGCAGGAAATGTCCTTTTTTTGTGCAGCAGTTACGGACCGTGGCAATCAAAGAGTGAACGATGGGCCGCGTTAAGGGGTTGGGGTCACTTTTTATACAGCCACAATGGGTTTCCAAAAACAGGTCAAATAATCCCTGTTTTTCCATTTAGGTGGAGGTCTTTCTATGCTATAAGTATGCCATTATGTCTTAATAGAGTGTTTAAAAAAAAAAAAAAGATTGCTGTATAGATTATTTTTGAGAAAAATGTTTTGTTTCTTCTGCTTCAATCTTTGAAGTTTTAAAATTGCCCCTTTTTCCCCAATATAGTGATTTTTTTTTTTCTTATGTCCTAAAGTAAAGCCCCCGGCATCAGTAGTGTGCCAATTGTTCTAGTGCAAGTTTGCCTTAGGAAAGCAGAGTACCAATGACGCTATCAGGAGACTATACCTTTTAACTGTATCCCTTTTTGCCAATACAGGAGGAAAATGAAAAGATGTTCTGTTACATTCATTATTTAAAGAATGCTTGTAATATCCAAATAAAGTGATGTAAAATTTGCTTTGGTACCCAAGCAAAACGCTAATAGCAATAGGTGAAAATATCCGCAGTAACTTACATGCAACATACATTTAACGTATCGGCTGGATCATAGAGCGGGACCACCCACCGGTTGGGATTTGTAGAAATGAGAAGATTTACAAGTAATTCTATGACAGGGACACCTAGTAAAATCCATAAAACGCTGCCTTTAGTCACAAGGTAATAGATTAAGTTATTATATGTTTGAAGGTTTTCGTGCTTCTGCAATAACTACATAGACGTGACAAGAATTACAGCTTCCTTGAGGATTGCATGAACATGTCTCAGATGTTAAGGATAATTTAATATTCCATCTTGCAAGACAGTAATTAAAGTACGGCTGACACGCAACCTCTCATTCAGTTATACAACCCCCATGTGATTTGCTACTTACCCAACAATATTATCTTTGTGTCTCTCCCTAACTTCAAAATAAGGAATGGTACAAAATCTAAATGTGTAGTAAACTAGATCATGCATTGAAACAATATACATATGACCTCTTCGGAGCAGGATGGGTTTTGTTGCCCACCAGGATGTGGACATTTAGGGCAGATGCATTAATTTTTTGCCAGTTTCCTAGGGGGAAGACAATAAAATGTAATGTTCAAGGCAAAATCATATTTATAAAGCCCACCCCACATCACCTTTTCACGACGCACATGCCCCAGGTTTTTAGAAGTGTATAAAACAAAGTCAAGTTTCACCTGGCGCATTCATCAACAATGCACCTTGGTGAATTGGACACATGCTGAAGGGGAGACACATTATTTACTCCAGTGTCACTTCTGTAATGCAACATTATGTGACAGGCCGGCTTCTGCTACAACATCAATTAAAGGGGTTTTCCCCTGAAGTGTAATTGACGTGGGAAGTTTGCAAATTAAGTAAACATTTTCACCATTCATCATTATTAAAAAATCTGCACGTTTTTTTTTTAGCTGCCCCTTTGTGTCCATAGTGTAAGCTATCCCCAAGGGATACGCCCGGGAAAAGGCTCTCACCCCCGGGCCCACATGCCCAGATCACCTCTCCGCTCGGGCAGTATGAGTATTAACCCCCCAGGTGCGTATTTCTCCTGTCCTCTGTATCCCAGTAATTAGTCAAACAGTGCGAATAAAAAAAAAAAAGAAATCAATGAGGTCGGTGCATGTAAAGAGAAAAAAAACCACCAGGGTTTTGGGTCCTGAGGGATTTGAACTAGGACCCTTGTGTTGGGGGTAAAAACTTTGCCTTGAGCTACCCAGTTATGCACACCTTATAATGAACGACCTTTTTTGCTGGAGAGGAAAGGAAATGATATCCTGTGGGTACATGATATGAAATTCAAGCAAATCACCACACCCCCTTTTTGAGAACAGAGCTGAAGAGTGGATGCGGAGGGGAGGAGATGAGATCGTTGCAAAACCCCTTTAAAAGGATGGGCCCGATGAAAAAAATTTTTTTTTTAAATAAAAACTTTCCCTATTAGGAAAATTTTGTAATATACTTTCTTGAAATTTTATTTGGGCTTCCTGCAGCTCTACATCAGCTGTTTGATGAAAGGAAACTCAATAGTTCTTTATGTCTAGATACATAGATAATGACCCTTTGTTGATCCCAGAAGATCAGGTGACCAAAGAAGTTTGTTCTTCTTCATGGCAGTTTCTAACCCCTCAACCACCAGGCCTGAACAGGTCGTAATGACCAGCTAAATGCTTCAGTTTTTTGAGCCTCTGCCTTTTAGCAGTCCAAACATTTTTTCTTGTTTTACAGTGACTGTATGAGGCTTTTCTTTATGCGGAAGAAGTTGTGTTTTTTTTTGGAGGCATAGTCTTAAGATACATATAAATTACGGTGTAATTAAAAAAAAATTGCAGTGCAAATATAGAAAAAAAGCAGGTTTTTGCATTTTTTATTTTTATAACATTCATATTTCACACTAAAAATAACCTGTTAAATCAATTCTACAGCTCATTAGTCACGTGGATACCCATTATGTGTAGTTTATTTTTGTTTTACGTGCAATACATGCACAATTTTTTAATTCATTTTTTTCACTTTTTTAATGCTATTAAAGGATAACTATTTTTATAATTCATTCTACACCTATAATGTTTTAGCATACTATTTTATGCCAATACACTATACACTGTCGGTCTGACACAGTTTTATGCTAGGGCAACACACAACATGCCCTAATAGCAGGCTTACTAGACAGGCAGCCCTGGGGCTTCATTAGTCAGAGATATTACTCTGGCATGTCTCATCTTAGTGTTATCTAACCCCATTGGGAGCTTTGCACCTTATCTTAAATATAGTCCCCTGATGAGCTTACTATTGTAGGTGACACGTGTCAGGACATCTTTTGGGATATTACTCTCTAACTCAGGATCTACCCTCTATTTTGAAACTTATTATATGGAACAATAATTTATAAGATACAGCTTAGAACGCTGAGGGAGAGTCATCGGTGTGGGGACGCCCTTGTCAGGGCTATGACCCTACAGGTTCTTGTATACATTGTTTGCTGATCAATGATTATTTGTATACAGTTTCACTGATGGATCAAGTCAATATGAGGACTGGAGAATCGTGAGTAAAATTAGCCCCTATATGTCTTACCTTTCCCTATTGCCTGTTTTGTCATTGTATCCATAAAGGGTGCTTATTTGATTTTACTATTAAGTATCAATTTATATTTAGTGACTATTAATATAAGGGATTCTTTTAACACTAATTTTTTTGAATAAAGTTTATTCTTTTATTGGGTAGACTGTGTTTCTGCAATTGTTTAAAGGCCCCGATACACTATTATTCTAAAGCAGTGAATAGTCACCAGAGTCGATTGTGAAGACATTCCACAGGCTCCATTGGGTGCTAGAAAATCCAGTGATTCCATTGGGCAGAGGAATCACTTTTGATTATGTTGCGATCTCAGACTGCAACAATCAAAAGTTTAAATGGCAAGGATTGGAGGAAGCCTCCATTCCCTGTTAACTAAAGCTCAGTTCCTAGTTCAGCTGTGGTGCTGGTGCTGAGGCAGCAACATCTTTTGGCATCGCTGCAGACAGTGCGCACACCGCCCATCAGAAGACAGTAGGTGGTCATTAAGGGGTTAAAGCTACATCTTTTTAGTCCCGTCTCCCAAGGTTTTCAGCATGAGGTAGGAAACAGAGGGTATTCACAGACACTAAGATTGGGAAGAAAAAGATAAGTCACAGCAAGGGACCCTGGGGCTGGTAGTTTTACAGGGTAATGGGAATTTGTTATCTAACAGGAAATGCAACTGTTCGAATGCAGAGACGAGACGCTGTAGCAGCACAGGAAAAGCATAAAAAGCACAGATCGCGCAGAGATAAAGACTCAAGAAAGCAATTTGAATTTCATTTTTGGTGGGATAATTTATTTAAAAACGCCAGAACAGAAAACTGCTAAGACCAACTACTGAACTCTCAACTCTGTGTCAAGCCCAGGAGGTCAGGTGACCAAAAGAGTTTGGCTAAATTCAGGGCAACCTTAGAAGCAGCAATCCTTATTTCCTGCTTTCAACATGAGGGAGGAAACAGGAGGTGTGTAATGAGGCAGAGGTTGGAAGGGAAGAAGGTAGGGGATGGTCACACAGCGTTTGTGAATACGTTTTCCATCCGAAAAACGTATTCAAAAGCAATGCGTAAAACGCATCCAACACGTGCCCAAAGTGTGGTGCATGTTTGGATGCGTATTGGATACAGCAGGAATGCACCCTATAGTTTTAAATAGGGTTTCTGCTGCGTAAAACGGATCAAGAATTGACATGACAATTCTTTGAATGACACATCAGAAAGACACGTGTAAAACATGCCAAAAAGTTAGTAGCTCTGCAGCACCACCTTATAATTATTTCAGGATGCACAGCCTCATGCCTCTGAATCCACAGGGCATGCAAAGTCCAAAAAGATAGAAAGGGAGGCAGCATCCAACGGGTTGAAAAGATACAAATTTGTCCTTTTATTCCTCCATAAAAACACCCCAATACATGCGACATTTCAACCTAAATAGGTCTTTATCGCATGTATTGGGATATTTTTATGGAGGAATAAAAGGACAAATTGTATCTTTTCAACCGGGTGGATGCTGCCTCTCTATGTTTTTGGACATGTAAAACACTCATTAGTGATCACTTGTCTGAACACCAACGCGTGTTTTACATTGAAAGGAATGGAAATCACACTGCACATTGTTAGATGCATGTTTGGGTCCGTTTAGGGTCTGAAATATAAATAGATCCAATACACTGTGTGAACATCCCCTTAGACCAAGCACAGAAAAGAAACCTGGGGAGTGGGGTTTTACAGGCCAAAAGGAACCTGCTTTCAAATTGGAAATGCTGCTGCTCAAGTGCAGAGAAAAGAAGCTACATGCAGGAAGAGCACAGATAATCACAGAAAACATTACAGGGAGATGAATGAAGCCTGAGGCAAGCCAGGTGTGGACGTCATAATGATGGATAGGATATAAAACAGAACACACTTTGCACTATATGGGTCAACACACCAGATACTGACTATAGGGTTCATACCAACCCCTGTCCTTAGGACATCTATTCAAGAACTTTAGGCTATGTTCACACGGCTTAAAATGGGACGTATTTCAGTCCGTAAGTACTGCGCGAATTACGGCTGGAATACGTCCCGGTCATTACAGTAATCCACAGTTCTCTATGAGAACTATGGATTACGTCTCCTCTCCCTGCTCGGCGAATCCGCCGCGGAGGGAGATAAGTGACATGTCACTTTCTAGCGGCGTATACGCGCCGCTGGTAATGATAGTCTATGGGTCGGCGAGGTGCCGGCCCCCTGCTCCCTCCCCCGCTCCGACCCCATCCACACGCCGTAATTGCGGGGCGTAATTACGCCCCGCAAATAAGCCGTGTGAACAACATAGCCTTACAGGTGTTGAGGTAAGCGTCCGAACCTATGGAGTCACCAGGTTCACTGCATGAGCAGAATGACAAAGAACGGCCTTTGTACTGGGTTTAGCCAAACATTGCCCCCAGAATTGCATACACTATCGTTCTTTTATCTCCTGAAATATCTTTTTCTCTAATAGAACATGTTTCGGTAAGGTTCATTTTCACATTGGTCATAATTCTGCTGCTATAAAGAGTATTTGATGTGTGCGCCATTTATGTCTTTTCTCTTGCTGACATCTCCGAGCTTCCACTATTGCACTTAAAAGCCCTTCTCGGTAAAAAATGTGGCTTAAATACATAACGTGGCTGCATTATTGATGCTCCATGAGGACTTGTTTATGTGTGCACATTAACTTTCCCATCTCCAGCTCAATAAATAATACTGTTTCAAAAGCTCAGTCTTTACCTTAGCGCTCACTTTATATCTGTTTAGTCCATGGGGTATCTTTAAGACTGTGTGGATTTTAATAGGGCTTCATAATGGGATATGTTTTGTAGAGATAACTAATGACAAGTATTCGGTTTCCATGGATATGCCAAGACCGGGCTATTTTATATTTACGGACACATTACAGTGATGGCCATTTAGTGATCTCTATTTACCTCTTAAATGCTCGAAAATGTTCAAAATATTTTTTTTCATCATCATTAACTAACAGTTCATTGGCAATAACACAGATTGTAAAGAGTCTCCTGCTAAAGATTACAGAGCATTTCCTTCTACAACTAATGCGAAGTGAAGTCGTCAGTAAATATTAATCCTTGAGACGTCCTCTTCTGCAAGTGATTACAATTCTGCGCAGCCTGTCCTTAATGATCTTTTTCTCTTGGAAAGCTGGATGGCAAATCTGCCCAGTTATGGTGTGATGCATCAAACATCTGTGGCGGGTGACTTCCTACGTGGAAGCTGTGAGGGCGTCCAAGTCGGTTGTCACCCTGTATTTCCCGAAACAGATCTACTAAGCAATAGCTAAATTAATAGTTTTAATAACTTGCCACCTGTTATTTTTCTTATTTGGAACAACCTCTTTTTATGGGGTATCACACGATGGTGGACCATGTTGGGTTTTTACTTGTTGCTATATTTAGTATCAAACTGGGGTGCTAAGGGCCCACAGGTGGAGTTGATTCTAGGGGCCACCAGCAGAGCTGTTTTGGGGCCCAATCGGCAGACTTTATTTTAGGGGCCCAGCCTACAGCTACTGTAAGGGCTCATCCCATCCGGCACAGGACAAATACAGGGCGGCTGGGACGCCCGCGATTACGGAGAAAAGCCCTCCCCCTTCACATTGAGATGTTCATAAACCATCCGAAAACCGGACAGAAGAATGAACACCAACAATGTTTTTCGGGCCGCCAGCGGTATGAAAAACCCGCCGGGCGAAAACCAGTGCAGATGGGGCTGCTGCATGGGGTTTCCATAGAGGCCCCATGTAAAAGTTTGTGGCTAGTTTTTCAGATGGTTTGCAAAACCACAAACCATCTGAAAAGCTGGCCGCAAACCGGTGCAGTGGGGACAAGCCCTAAATGATTATACATGTCTCCTATACGCTGCCTCTTGCTTTTTGCCTCTCTTTTAATGCATTTTTGCCTCTTACGAGGATGTATATGCAGTTGAAAAACAACTCCAGGCCTACCAAGCTCAAGGGCCTGGGGGGGATTTCCCCTATTCCCCTGTGGGCCGTTCTGAGCCTGGCTATATTTGCTACCTGAGTTACACCCAGGACTCATTTCGTGCATCCGAATCCCAAAGAGAAGGTGAACCCTCAATCATTTACTGTTTAAAAATCAAAAACTAGTCAGCACATCCAAAACCATTTTAAAGAAATTAAAATTTATTTGAAACGGTTTTGGATAGAGTGACCATTTTTTTTGATTGTTTGCATGGGGGAGTGGCTGGCATCCATTTTAGTTGTGCACACAGACTGTTTTTAACCCCTTGAGGACCTTGTGGTTTTTTTGGTTGACAGTTTTTCCCTCCTCACCTTCCCAGAGCTATAACTTTTTTATTTTTCCTCCTACATAGACATATGAGGGCTTTTATTTTGCGGGACAAGATGCACTTTTCAATGGTGTTACTCACTGTACTATAGAATTTACTGGGAAACCACACAAAAAAATTCCAACTGGGACAAAATGTGAAAAAAAAAAAAAAAACATGCTTGTGTCATGTTTGCGGGTTTTTTTCTTTAAACAAATGAGGTGTTAGCTATATTCTGCAGGTTGATACAATTCCGTCAACACCAAACATGTAGGGTTTTTGCTATGTTTTGGTACCATAAAAAAATACAAACATTGTAGATTTTTTAAATTTGCGCCACGGCGCGATTTAGCGACCAACACCTACGGACTTGAGTGAGGGGCATTTCTTGCGGGCTGAAGTGTACTTTTTATTGGTAACAGTTTGGAATACATGTGACTTTTTTATCAAATTTATTCCAATTTATAGAGAATGTAAAATGACCAAAAAAACCCCACAATTTTGGCGTTTGGAATTTTTTTCTTCTATGGCGTTTAGCGTACAGGATAAATGATGTTGTATTTTAATAGATATGACTTTTTCAGATGCAGGGAAACCAAATATTTGTAAAAAAAGGGAATGATTTGAACTTTTTTTAATCTTTTTTTTTAAACATTAAAACATTTTTTTTACTGTAACTTTGAGTCCCCCTAGGGTGCTTCACCACTAGGGGGCGCAGTCGTTTCTACATAGTATACCAATATGGCGGTTTCACTGCTTCCTGTCTGGGGCAGGAAGTATTGAAACAGAAAACATGGCGGTGATGGAAGCCTTCACAAGGCTTCCAGAAGCCACGTTAACCGATTGGAACCCTGTGATTTTGCTGATCGGCGTGAGGAATGGTGCGCGGCACCATTTCTCATTCATTTAGATGCCGCAGCCATGTTTGCCGCACTGTCTAAAGGATTAAACAGCACGGGATGGCAGCAGCCCCATCCCACACTGTAAACACCAAGTGTTAGCTACAACTAACAGCAAACACCTGCCAGCTATGTGGCGGGATCAAACCAAGATCCCGCTACAAAGCCCCTTAGTGCCCTTAGGATGTACTCATATGTCCAGGGTCGTTAAGGGGATTAATCAGACCAGAACATAGCTGGGACCTACTCTCCCTGAAAATATGGAGGTGTGAACAGACACCAAGTGAGGTAAAATGTCAGAGTAAGTCCCCATCTGAATGGAGGTTGCCTTGTTGCTGGGGATGGGCACTTCCAGTTTTAATCAATATTGTACGCTAAGAACCTAAAATTTTCATGTAGCCTAAAGCAGCCGATATGCATTTTTAAAAAATTTTAAGATTCCCTTTGACTCTTTTACTGTTTGTGAACCCTGATAGGATTCAACCCGGTAATGGCATGAAAAGTAAAATCATTGCAAAATTTGGACACAAAAGACTAAGCTGACCACATATGGACCATAAGAGCCTTTGCATCTCTGCAATAATAATAATAATAATAATTTTATATGTTTTATTATAGCGCCAACAATATTCCCCAGCACTTTACAATATAGGGGAATAAGCACAGACAAACCAGACATTACATTATAAAAAAACTAGACAAATAGAACCGGGTGGAGGGTCTGCTCGCAAGAGCTTACAATTTTAATTAGGGTGTATGGGTGAAACCCAAAAGGGGGGGCAGGGGCTTGGTTTACAATGTACCAGCCATGTTACATAAATAGGGGGTTGTTTACAAAAAATTGTGGATAAAAACCCTCCCACCCCAACCCCTTTTCATCTATATCAGATAAGTGCCTGTGGATGCCAAAGTGCAGGGGGTTACGAATCTGTGACAGAATTTGGGAGGATAACGGGTTAGTGATCTTGGTAGGTTGCCCTAAGAAGATGAGTTTTCAGAGGCATTTAAAAAAATGTGAGGGTTGTGAGTGGTGTGATCCCCAGGGCCGGGTAAAAAAGTTCCAGAGAACTGGTGAAATACGTCCCAAAATTTTTGGAGAAGGGCATGGGAGGTTCGGATGATTGAGGTGTGTAGTCTTAGATCAGTAGAAGAGGGGGAGGGGGACGGGGGGAGGTGGTAACAGGATAAGGGGGGGAAATGTTTGGGGGTGACCCTTGTGGAGGGGCCTTAAAGGTGTGAAAAGTGATTTTTTTTTATGTTGTTTTTCTGTACTGATTTAGGAAAGCCAGTGCAGGGGGATGACACGGGGTAGAGGATCATTTATGGGGGCCCTGGAAAGAAAGACAACCCCTGGCTGTGCATTAAAGGAAACAGATTGGAGAGGGGGGATTTTTATTATTAGCAAGGGTAAAGTTTTTTGGGTGGTAAAAATTAAAAAAGTCCCATAGCAAAATGAAATGAACCTACCCCCTTGTGAAAAGAAACAAAAAACATCGGAAGTAGGAAAAAAATAAAAAGTAAAAAAATTAATAGAAACAAAAATTTTTGGGTGAACTCTAGTAGTAGTGTTTGATTAGAGGAAAACCCCCTAACTGAAAATTCCCTACAAAAAGGACTTTGTTCTTGCCCCCAAGAGAGAGCCCTTGAAATCTCTAGGTTTCAAAAACTGCTACAGAATATTTAAAACCCAATGAAAACTTCTGCTGTAGCCCCCCCAAAAGTTATTTTTTAAATGACCTTAAACCCTCATATTGCATCGGGAAAGCAGGAAAATTTTTTGGGGTATTACCCCTTTTTTTTCTTTAAACCCCCTTTCCGCCGGACCCCATTTTTGGGCCCTCTCTGTCGAGCCCCTTTTTTTTTAAATCTGAAATGCATCATTATTTTTGAGTTTAACTTTTTGACACTTTTCCCTACCCAAAATGATTCAGGGAGTTTTTTCCCTCGTAAACAAAATTGTGTTTTAAGTTTTGTAAGAAATTTTGGCCCAAAAAGGGTTTCCTTTTTTTTATTTGTAAAAAATTAAAAAAGTACGGGGAAAAATTGAAAAATTTTAAACCATTTTCAAATTACAAAAATTTTGGTTTTTAAGACAGATAGTTTTTCCACTCAAATAGTTTTAACTGAAACTACCATATGTTTACTGAAGGGGTTGGCAAAATTTTTTTTAAATGTTTTTTTTTTTTTTTTTTATGATATTAGGGGGCTTTAAAAAATTTTGTAGTAATTTTCACATTTTTTAAGAAAAATTTTCAATATACATTTTTTTAGGGCCAGTCCAGTTCTAACGTGATTTTGGGTTGACCTGTATGTTAATCCCCAAAAATGACCTATCTAAAAATAACCCTTAAAGTATTCAAAACAGATTTGGGAAAGTTTATTACCCCATTAGGTTTTCACGGGAATTAAAGAAAAAAGTGGAGGTGAAATTTAAAATTTCACTTTTTTTTTTGCGATTTTTAATTTTAGCCATTATTCCAAGAATTTGGTAGATGTGATCGGGGAAAATAAACTTAATATTGATTCCCCAGATTCTCCCGTTTTTAGGAATCCCTAGGGGCCCAAGTGCGTTTTGGCTAAAAACCACAACCCCAGAATGGGAGGTGACTTACCGGACTTGGGGGGTTCATTTTATTCGATTTTTTAGGCCCATTTCGGGGTTTGTGGACACCCTGAGGTGCAAAAACTTAATAAACACCCCTAAAAGACCCCATATTGGGACTACACCCCTTTAAAGGAATTACCCGGGGGGTGTAGTAGTATTTTAACCCCCCACAGGTGTTTCACAAATTTTTTACGTTCGGCGGGAAAAGAAATTAGTTTTTCCAAACAATCTGCAATTTTAGCTGAAAATATTGAATTTTTAAAGGGAAATCCAAAAAAAAAGCACCCCAAATTTTTGTTAACAATTTTTCCCCAAGTTCGGAATCCCTCGTGGGGTGAAACTCTTTTTGGGGCATGGCGGGGTGAAAAAGGGAGGAAGGGGTTTATTTTGCTTTTGGAACGCAATTTCGGTGGGGTCTGTTGCATTTGCAAAGCCCCAAAGTACCAAAAAAAGGTGAAACCTTCCAGAAGTCGCCCCATTTTGGATTCAACACCCTATGGATCTCATCTAGGGGTGTACGGCATTTTAGGTGACAAGTGGTCATAGTATGTTTTTGTATTGGGCTATGAAAATGGGGGGGAAAAACGAAATTCCCCCCGTTGTTTTTTGGGTTCATTTTTACAGTGTTCGCCGTAAAGGGAAAAAGTGACAGGAAAACTTTACGTGGGGGCGGTGCAATTGCAATGATTAAATTTTATTTAAAATTTTTTAGTTTTTGTTTAATTTTACACAATAGAATTAGGTCTATAAGAAAATGTTTTTTAGTTGTCCTTTTCTGACGCCATAAAATTTTTTATTTTTTTATGTGAAGGAATGATTATGGGCTTTTTTTTTTGCGGGGATTGACTTTTTATTGACAATTATGGGTGCTTTTTGTCGCTTTGATCACTTTTTATTAAGGTTTTTGTGAGGCTTTTGCAAAATACAGCATTCTGGGAGTGTTTTTTATTTTTCTTTTTTTTCAGCGGTCACCAGCGGAAAAATGATAAATGGTGATACGATACAAAGATACCCCAAATTTTATTTTTTTTTTTAGGTTTTAAGTTTTACATGTAACCCCCCTTTGTGCCAACCTCCTTGGGCAGGGTGGTTTTTTCGTCTCACCTCTTATGGGGCACAGTGCCTCCACCCCAATCTTCGTAAGCTCTCCGTTATGCAGGAAAAGGGGTTCCTCTTCTCCAGGGGTCGACTCGGGAAACCCCGTTAAGCTCAGTAAAAACACTCCAAGTGGGGGGAAAAATTCTTTGCAGAAATTTAAATTAAT
>JAODAL010051955.1:0-26324 GCA_025379985.1 Phyllomedusa bahiana
AATTTTAAAAGTCGATGGCAGTCCGGCTACCACACACCCCCTTTAAAACTACGGCTCGCCAGATGAACCCCCATGTTCCCCTGTTGGGATTTCTTGCTCCACCACATAGTGAATTTTCTGGCCCCCTGGGGCAAAAAGTGATGGGGGCTCCTCCCTTACCATGGCCTTTTTCCAATACCAGATTTTGGAAAGGATGCCGCACCCCATATGTTAATTTTTAAATTTTTGGGGGTGCTCGAGTAGGAGCCACCCCTCTGTACAAAATTTCGAAAAATCCCTTAGCTTCCATTAATAAGGTAAAAAATGTATTAAACATTACTGAAGTAAACAACTCCAAAAGTAAATTAACAATACAAGAAATCCAGACTTTAGGGAAAATTTTCGCCTAACCACCTTCATCACCCTGCGGAAAGGGGGGCAGGGGGAATGCTCATTTCTCCTCCTTATTTTTCCCCATGCCACCTTCCAAAAACAGGACTGAAAAGGGCCGGGTTTGGGCCGAAACTTTCCATAAAAGTCTGGATTTCTTGTATTGCTTTATATTACCCTCTTGGAGATATGTTTACTTCATTTAATTTTTTTTAATTAATTTTAACCTTTTTAAGGGATGCTAAATTTTTTTCGAAATTTCCAACACCATGTTTTCTATTGTAAAAGGGGACGCCGTGGCAGCGCTCCGTACCTGCTGTACACGCTGTCCTCTCTTTCAGTTACCTTTTTAAAAGGAATAATTTTTTTAACCCAAAATTTTACTTCACTTAGTTGTTCCACTATCCATTTTACGTTATATGCTAATTCAGCTTTTTCCTTTGGTAGGCAAAAAATTAAAAAGAACATTTTCCCCCTCCCATACTTTAAGGGTTCAAATTGGGTTCGACTCGAACTTCGAACCGAACTTCTCAAAATTCTATTAGAACTCAAACTTTTTAGAGTTTGCTCATCACTTATCGTCACCAATTTGGACAATCTCTTCCTTTTGCAAAATCCCACAATATCTCTAAAAGGTTTCTGGTCACCCCTTTCTAATACTTTACAAAAAAATCATTGTTAGATAAAAAGGGGGCATTGGTCAATGAAAAATTTGGGGGAAAAAAAATACATGATCTTTCATTTTTGGGGGAAAATCAATCGCCATACATACATATATTGATGTCCATTCTTGGTACCAGAATCGTCACTTAATAGTATAAATCGCCCTTATGATATACAAAAACTATTTAAAAATTCAGGCTAGGAGGCGCCGGCTCAAAAACAACATCGCACACTGTTTTGCGACCCCACCCTGATACACATTCACGGCAGCTTTTTGAGTGACAAAGGTCCCCACCCGGGCGGGGGCAGTCCACAGGCAAGGGAGGCCCGGGGCCACTCCAATCGCTCAGGGGGGGTACCCGGGGAATCACATTTAAACTCCCTAGCTGATCCTGCGCCTCATATTCTCCGGGCTGCCTTACCTTGCTTGATATTTGTTCTTTCCAATTGGACCTTAGGGGGGCCTATAAACTCCCCGTATCTAGAAGGGATGATGAAAACTGCTTTAACACACCTGGGGTCTTTTTTGATATCTTGTGCCCTTGGGGTTGTTAATGCTCCCCTGTTTCCAGATCCGGGTTTTAATGATTTTTCCTAACTAAAGGGTTTGTTGTATGGCTTTACCTGAAACTTTTTAAAAACTATTCGAAGATTGTCGTCTCACTTTAAACACGTACACGGGTAGCAAATCCAAGGGAAAAATATTTTGTTTGTCAAGCTTAAAATTTTTTTTTCGGTCGGGATACCTTTTTTTGGGGCACAACCTCCAACTCATTCGTATGAACCCCCCCGGGTAAAATTTACGCTATTCCGGGGGGCCCGCCCTTATCCCTAAGGGCCCGCACGGTTCCTAGGTTTGCTAACACTACCGTAAATTTATTCTTAATTTTTCTGTCTTAGTTTGGGCCGTTGACTGGGGCATACTAAAAGGGGGGGAATTCAGTAATTGGCAACCTAGGACAAGAGGGATTTGAGAAACTAAGCATTTTTTTATCACCCTGTGTTGATTCAACAGATCATAGCAAACCCTTTGTCGCTGATGTTTATGCTTTTTGCCGGGGTCCCTTCTATGACTAACCTTTGCCCTTGGGGGCCCTTTTTTTCACGTAAATTTTTCCTCCTGAAGGATTTATGATGTTTTGGAAACCGGGGGTTGTTGCTATTTAAATGGGCCTTCGGAAAAGGGCCACTTCCGAAGTTCCCACATCAAGTCCGGTCCCCTTTCTGATCAAAAAATCTTTCCTTTTAGATAGGCTAAAAGTTTAAATCCAAAGTCCCCCTTGGGGATTATTTTTTACGCCTTTAACTTTTTTGTTACTTTAAACCTGTTCTAAAAATTAAGGCTGATGCCCCCATAAAAACTTCTGTCCCCAACATCACCCAGGATTTTTTACCCATTTCCCAAAAAGACGTGTCTCAGCTATTTCCCCTGATCCCCAATTAAACCCACCAGGGTATGAGACCCGCTAATTTTCCTTTTTCGAAGGTCTTTGTCCCCCCCACTTTTTGGGTAAAGTATTTTAAGAATTTCATATTCCTGATCTGGGGATCCTGAGTGTCTGGCACAAAAAAACTTATTTCCGTAATTACTGGTGGGCCCTTTATTGCCTCGTGATGTTGAGGGCATGTGGCATCTTTTGGGAATCTGCGCTTGGGCTAAGGGGTTTCCCCGAAACCCTCCTCCTATGAACATGCCTCTACCTATACCTAACACCATGGGCCCAACTCCATGGATTTTATGACGGACCTTCCCCCCCGGAACGTTTTTTTTGGATGGAGTGGACCTTTTAGTAAATGTGCCATCTTGTTCCTTTTAAAGGGGTTTTTGTCATTCAAAAAACTTCGAACTGTTTATCAAACATATTTTCAAACTGCATGGTTTACCAAGAATTTTCTTTTTGGACAAGGGTTCATTTAGTTTCTCGATTTTGGGGAGCCCTTTGCAAGGGGCCCGGGTAACATCCTGTCCTTCTCCCCTGCCTTCCACCCAAAACTAATGGGCAGACAGAGAGGGGAAAATTTAAAATGGTAACACAAAAACTCCGTTTTATTATCGGATCAGCAGGTAACGGGGTAAAATACTTACCGTTGGTTGAGTTTGCCATTAACAATCAGGATAGTAGCTCGTCTGGTACCTCACCATTTTACTGTAATTATGATTTTCACCCAAGGCATGTGTCATTTTCCAGTGCTATGTCTGATCACAGTGGGGTGGATATTATCATTAAAGATCTGTGCACAGTCTGGGCCCAAGATCAGAAGAACTTGATTCATACCCAGAACATCCAGGAGGAAAAATTCTGATAGACGGTGTCTTTGTTCTAGATGGTTTGTGGTTGGGGATAAAGTATGGTTATCCACCCGAAATCTGCGATTGAAAGTTTCCTCTGGTAAACTCGTGCCACGATTTGTAGCTCCATATGTGTTTCAGGAGGTGGTTAATCCGGTGGCATATCGTCTCAAATTACCCTCTTCTCTCCGTATACATAACATTCCCCATCGTGCACTTCTTAAGAGGTATATTCAGCCTGTGACTCCACCCTCTAGACCTCCTCCTCCAGTTTGCATAGAGGGGGAGTTAGAATATGAAGTCGCCCGTATTTTGGATTCTCGTAAGGTCCAAAGGTCACTGCAGTACCTGGTCCATTGGAAGGGGTATGGTCCTGCGGAGAGATCATGGGTTCCGGCGAAATCCATCCATGCTGATAACCTGGTGAGGGATTTCCATGAGTCTCACCCGGACAAACCTAGACCAGGTAAGGGTCCGGTGGCCCCTCCTAAATAAGGGGGTACTATCAGGGTTAGGCGGCGCTCGGTCTGCATAGAGCAACAGTCTGCAGCAGCTGATTTGCGACCCCACCCTGATACACATTCTGCTGGCAGCTCTGTGAGTGACAGAGGTCCAGCCACTCAGACAGGGGGGGTGTCGCACCAGCCAATGGGAGGACCCGGAGGCCGCTCCGATCAGCTACAGGGGTGGTATCCGGGAATCACATTTAAACTCCCTGCAGGCTGAGTGCTGCGCCTGCGATATTCTCCTGGCTGCCTTACCTGTGCTTTGATAGTTTGCTTGTTTACCTGTGTACCTGACCTCGGCTTGTTTCCTGACCCTGTCTTACGTTCTGATTTTGTACCTCGCTCTCATTTGGCTTTTGACCCCGGATTGTTTAAGGTTTCTCTTTGTTTCCGATTTGGGGGCTTGGTTTCTGTTTGGTTTTGACCCGAACTGTCTGACTATTCTTCCTTCTGACGGTCCCAGCACTCTAGCAGCGCAGGGACTGTCGCCCAGTTGGCGTCTCCTGTCTAGGGCAACACATCAAGTAGGCAGAGACAGTGAGCTGGGTTCCAGTCAGGGCTCACTGTACTTCCTTGACGTGACAAAAAGAGAATGGTTACAATACATGGGGGAAATATACTGCAAACATCTTGGTTAAAAGGGGTCAACGAGATCGGACAACTCTTGTTCTGTTGCTAGATCTCACAGTGACTCTCTGACAAAGGTTCTGTTGCAATGGCCTCTTTTCCTCCCCAATGATTAGTTAATACTTAGCACATTACCTCAGGCTTGGACTGGTTCACAGGAGAGTAGGGGAAAACCATGGTGGAGCCCTGGATTTGGAGGGCCCCTGTGCTTGGCAGGCTTGGGGCTGATTTTCAGGAAAGAAGGCAGAGAAAGAGAAGCAGAAACTAAAAGTAATCGAGTGTAATGTGTAGTATGTGCAGCCATGTACAGGAGCTATAGAGTGAGCCCCAAGAATGAATGGAGGGCCCTTTAAATCAACTTCACTGGTGGGCCCAAAGAATCAACTCCACTGATAAGCCCCAAGAATGAATTCCAATGGTGGGCCCCATGAATCAACTTCACAGGTGGACCCCAAGAATCAAATCTACTAATGGACCCCGAGAATCAACTCCACTGGTTGCACCCCAAGAATGAACTCCATTGGTGGGCCCCAAGAATCAACTCCACTGATTGCACCCCAAGAATGAGCTCCACTGGTGGGTCCCAAGAATCAACTCCCATTGATTTCATCCCAAGAATGAGCTCCACTGGTGGGTCCCAAGAATCAACCTTACTGGAGGGCTCAATAATCCATTCTACTGGTTGCCCCTCAAAACTCTAATGGTCGTCCCCAAGAATTAAATCCACTGGTAGGTCAAAATGTTTTGACATACCGTACATGAAGGTGTGGGTGTGTGGGGGGGGGTTGAAAAACCAGAGAAGAAGGTTATAATTAGAAATAAGGTAGTTTGCCAGCCTAAATAGAAAAGCAAGGAATAGAAAGCATTCACACAATGCTCTACAAATTTTGTTTTAAGTGGCAACCAATCCAGACATCCTGTTTTCTTTTGCTAGATCCTCTAATGATCTGACAATGGTTCTGCTGCTATGACCTTTTCTCAAAAATTAGTTGATATTTAACACAATAGCTTATCTTGTTGCGACCATTTCCATAGTTTTGGTATATTGTATCCAAAGAATCCAAAAAGAGGGATTTTTTTTTTTAAACTAGGGTAAATGACCAGCAAAATGAGAAAAGCAAAGAATGGGAAGCATACACACCCTACTCTACAAATCTTGGTTGGCAGTGATTTCCAATTTGGACAACCCCTCTTCTTTTGCAAGATCCTACAATGAGTGGCCTACTAGTTCTGTTGCTATGATCCATCCATCATGATTAGCTAATGTTGTTGTGACCGTTTCCTTAGTTTGGTACAATGATCCCAGGTAGCAAATCCAAAATGAGCGGAATAATTAGGAATAGTGTCAGTAGCAAGCCTAACGAGACGGAATAGAAAGTATTTACACATTACCACAGAATTTCTCTCAGACCAGGGAAACTTGTGCACCTCAGCCAAGGCTACAATTATAGCGCCAGAGACAAGACCATTGCTACGAGTCCCTCTGCGCCTGGGGTGGGTGGCGCCGCGATCCGTCGGCGCATCCGCTCCCGCAGGCTTCCTCTCTCTCTCGCTCCTGGTTTTGTTCCCGGCCAGTGCGCGCGTCCCCACTCCTTAAGGCGTGCGCGCCGGCTCTGTCAAATTTAAAGGGCTAGCGCGATGCTATTTGGGAATGCCTGCCACTGACCCTATAATAAGGCTCCACCTCTTCCTGGTCCTCGCCGATTCCATAGTGCCCTACAATATGCGAGGAAGCCTTCATTACGTTCCGGTTGCCACTTCCATGTACCAGTCTCTCCGGCTTAAGTTTCTCGACCACGAACCTTCGCTGCCTGACCCTCTGGCCTGTCCCCGACTACGAGTTTGCCTGCCGATTCGATTCTGTGTTACACCTCGGCTACCACCGCAAGCAAGTCATATCAGGGGTAGCGACCTGGTAGAGTCCCGCCACGGCAAGTCCATCCCGCTTTGCTTCGGGCTCTGGTACGGCTATTACCACCGCTTGTGGCGGCCTAGCGGACCCACTACCTCGGTCCGTTACAGTTGGAATCGGCCATGGATCCCGCCAAGGTGCCGTTACCTAGTGTTGCCGATCTCACCACCATCGTGGCCCAGCAGACTCAGCAACTGTCACAACAAGCTCAGCAACGGCATCAGCTGTCCATTATGGCGCAGCAATTCCTCTCCGCCCAGCCATGCCAGCCACAGTCCTCTCCGCAGGTCACATCTTCAGCTGCCATGGCGACCGTAGGCACTAAGCTCCGGTTATCGCTACCGACGAAATTTGATGAGGACCCTTTATCGTGCAGGGGGTTCATCACGCAATGCTCCATGCACGTGGAACTCATGGCCAACCAGTTTCCTACAGAGCGCTCCAAGGTGGCTTTCGTGGTCAGTCTTCTCTCTGGGAAAGCCCTGGCCTGGGCCACTCCACTTTGGGACAGACGCGACCGATGACGTCCTACCTCCAGGCTTTCCTGGCAGAGTTCCGCAACGTCTTCGAGGAACCTGCGCGTGCCTCAAACGCCAAGACGGCACTTTTGAATCTGCGTCAAGGTGACTCCTCCGTTGGGGACTACGCGGTATAGTTCCGCACTTTAGCCTCGGAACTCTCCTGGAACGAGGCGGCCCTTTGCGCCACATTCAAAAAGGGTCTTCCACTCGGAAAAGGGATGTGCTGGCATGCAGATTTGCCCTTTTCCCCTGGTAAACTTATTCATTTGGCCACCCGCATCGATGTGCGTGTTCGTGAGAGGCAGGAGGAACTCCGTCAAGAACACAAGCTCTTCTGTAACCGCCGCCTGCCCACTACACCCGGAAAACGCACGCACCTAGGCCACGATGGGAGAGGCGTCCCCTGGGGTTTGGGGGGGGGGGGATGGTTCCTCTCCTCGCTTGACTATACCCTACGGTTTGACTGGTCCGGAGTGCAAATCCAAGTGCCCACTTTTCTGGTTTCCCGGGCCCGCTGGAATTTTTTATGGATGCACCTTGGTACGAAGCTTGGCTTCCGCTGGACTCGCCTTAAAAAAGTCGCTGGCCACCCTCTCTGTAAGCGGGAAACTCCTGAGGGACTCCACCCCATTTCCGCACTGACCCGGGTGTTCCTGCATGTCGGGGCACTACATAAGGAGAAAATCGTGTTTTATGTGCTTCCCCGCTCCTCTTCAGTGATCCTGTTGGGGCTGCCATGGCTGCAGTACCATGCCCCTACACTGGACTGGAAAACGGGCGAAGTAACGCATTGGGGGCCAGACTGTCACTCCCGTTGTCTGGGTTTCACCTCGCCCGGTGCCTCCCACTTCTCCATCAAAGACCTTGGAATCCCTGTCAGGCCTACCTGCGGAATACCAAGACTTTGCGGATATTTTATCAGTAAAGCAGGTGGAGACCTTGCCTCCACATCGTCCCTACGACTGCCCCATTGACCTGCTACTTGGCACGAGTCCTCCTCGAGGAAGGGTTTATTCACTGTCGGTTCGAACCGAAGCTAGTCACATATATACAAAAATCTGAAGAAGGGGTTTTATCCGAAGTCTACGTCTCCAGCCGGTGCTGGCTTTTTCTTCGTGGAGAAAAAAAAATTGCTCGTAGGCCACCTGTATGACTACCGCGGATTGAATAAGATAAACCGTGAAGACAACGTTTTCCATTTCGCTGATCGTGGTGCTTTTCGATTGGCTCCGCAGGCCAAGATTTTCTCCAAATTGGATTAACGTGGGGCCTATAATCTCTTCCGCATCCGGCGAGGGGAAGAGTAGAAGACGGCGTTTAACATCTGTGACCCCCAAATTGATGATATTTTGTAATGACGCTCGGCTTGTGCTATGCACCGGCAGGCTTTCAAGAATTTGTAAATGAAATTTTTTTGAGACCTTCTTTATTAATGGTAGGTTAGTAGGTTTACCTGGATTGTTATTTTGGTGTTCTCGCCTGGACTTGAAGTCCCACCCGTTCATTGTGTACCAAGGTTCTTAGACGTACTCATGAGAAACATGTATGACCAAGTGGAGAAGTGTAAGTCTTTTCATTGGTCTAGCTTTACCCTTCATTGGGTACATGTCATCTGCCACGGGGACGTCAGATGAGACCCGGGGCCAAGCTGTCTTGCCATCCTGCAGTGGGCCCGTATTCCGGTCGGCCTTCGGGACATCCTGCGGTTTTTTTGTGGGATTCTCGATCTATACCGCCAGTTTATACCCCAATTTTCGTCGATGGTGGCTCATTTTTGTGGACCTGGACTAAGTAGTCACGTCATATCATAAGGTGTCGGCCACCAGACGGATCAAGAAAGCCTTTGCCTCGGATAACATATGTCTAGTCCAGACGCAGGAGAAGTAACCGTTCTTCTGGAGGTTGACGCGTCCTAAGTGGGGGCTGGGGCTTGTGCTATCCAAAAGGGATGCTTGGGCAAGACAGTATCTTGTGGGTTTTTTCTAAATCATTCTCCAGCAAGAAAAGAATACACTATGAGGAGCGAGCTGTTGGCTTCAAATTGGACCTAGAAGGAATGGCGACATCTGCTGTGGGGACACCACCGGTTACCATCTACTGGAATCTTAAAACCTCACTTATATTAAGGGAAGCTCAGCGCCTTAATCCCCAGCACGGCTGTTGGTCCTCTTCTTTTTCTCGGTTCCAATTTTTCGTGATCCATTTCAGCGGCCGGACCGAGGAAGAACGTCAAGGGACGATGCCATGTCACGGGCCTCGGTCTCGTGGGGGTAGAAGTATCCTCTGTCAAATTATTTATACCGAACGTCAGATCACGCTCTCAGCACCGGTGGATTTGCGGCAGATACCTCCGGGACAAGTCCTATGTACGTCCCGCGACTTCGGATGGGAATCTGATGTGGGGTCATGGCTCTGTTTGACGTTCACCGGGTGTTCGAAAGATGGCGACTTTAATTGGTCGATTACTTATTGGTGGCCTGACCTAGTCATGAGGATGTGAAGGAATTTTGTGGACTACGTGATCATCGTGGCACGCAACAAGGTCACCAAGTCTCATGCACTGCGGGGGTTGATTTGCCTTGGGCCCATTACGGACTCGCACATGGTCCATATGGCCATGGACTTTATCACGGATCTCCCGCTTATGTCGGCTAGGTTAGTACTGTAATTTGGGTCATCGTGATCGTTTTCTCCAAGAATGGCACACTTTGTAACTCTGCCGGGCTTGCCATCCACCTATTTTCTGGCAACCCTCTTCTTTCTGCATTGTCTTCCGCTTGCATGGCCTTCATCGACCACATTGTGTCAGATCGCGGGGTTACAGTTTGTCTCCAATTTTGCCGGACGGTCCCTTGTTACCTGCTTAAAGTGGACCTGGGAACTTTTTCTCCGCTTTCCATCCGCAGGATAAAGGGCAGGTAGAAAGGAATCACCAGATCTTGGAGAATTATTTACGCCATTTTGTGTCAACCCAGCAAGACCATTGGGCAGGTTGTCACCTTGGGGCAGAATTCGTTACCAACTCACTAGACTCGGTTCTACGGGCCTTACTATATTTTTCGTGGTGTTATTATGGACATTCATCCAACCGCCCACCCACTACACCTGTCAGCGGTCCTCTGACACATCCCTGCCGTGGACTCTCCTGGTCCGTGGACCTTGGAAAAACCGTTTGGAGCGTCTTTGGGCACACAGGAGGTCTCACGCCTCATTAGATACCGGGGGATAAGGTCTATTGATACTCTTCACATAAATTCTTATAGCTCTGAAGAATTCCGTCTATACAATAACTGGTTCTCGTTACCTCCGGTCTTTTGAGGTATGAATAAAATCGACCTGGTGGACTACACGCTCCGGCTTCCCCTCTCATTGGAATTCCGTACTCTTCCAGGTTTTCTTGTGCTTAAACAGTATCTGAACAGATACGTCGAAGGGTGTCCCCTTCTGCCACCGGTGGACGATAACGTCGGATGTCTTTGCAGTGAAGAAATTCTGGCATGAAAGATCACGGGGAACATTAATTTCATTATTGATTGGAAGGGGGGTTCAGGCCGAGAGAAGAGATCTTGGGAGCCAGAGGAACAAAATCTCATGGACCGTGATTTCTCCAGAAGTTTACTTCAGGGCAAAAGATGGGGTGGACCGTAGGGGGGGGGGGGGGTACTGTTATGAGTAGCGCCGCAGGCCCGCAGGGCCCTCTCTCACAGGACCTGAGCTAGAATTCTGTCCGGCCCAGTGCGGCGCGTTCCCGTCGTAGGATTGGTGCCGGGTTTACAGGGCTCTTTCAAGTTAAAGGGGCCAGCACTCCCTAATGGGAATGGCTGCCGCTGACCCATTATATTAAGGCTCATCATCTTCCTTGTACTCGTGATTCACGTGATCAAACACCCCTATTGAGGAAACCTAGTTACGTTCCGGTTTGCCTCTTCATGTGACGTCTCTCGGCTTAAGTTTATAGACCAGAACCTTCGACGCTGCCTGGCCCTGACCTTCTGGTGTGTTCCCTGACTACGATTTGCTGTTGTTTCGGTTACTGCGCCTGACAACCTCGGCTAACACCGCAAGCAAGTGTTATCAGTGGTTGCGACCCTCGGTAGATTCCTAGCCGCGGCAAAGTCAACTCATTCAGCTTCTTTGCGGCGGGCTCTGGTGAAATCGGAGACACTCTCTTGGTATTATGCTACATGGTATGGCTATTTCCACCGCGTTGTGGCGGCAGCGGATCCACACCTCAGTCGTTACACCATTTTATCTTTTCCTCTTACACATTATGCGGTGGTATATAAAATCACTGTTTTTTGTTTTAAAAAAAAAATCTAAAATATCTGATTTGTTTTATTTTAAATCGGTTTTTTTTTATTTAATCTGATTTTTTTTTTTTATTTTAAATAGAATTTTTTTCATTTAACTGCTTTGTGGGAAAATATTTTACCATACATAGGTCCTTCCATTCATGAGATTAAAGCTGAGTTGGTTATATCTGTAGAATAAAGGACTATGTATTTGTGCTAACATTCACACTTGCCATGCTCTTCCAGAGGTTTCTGTAGGATTAGTGGGCAGTTTTTCCTATTATTTATCTACCACAGACGCTACGATCTTTCACTTACGCAGGTCTCAAACTGATTTTAATCCGACAGAGGTCCAGCCTATTCTTTCACAGCAACAAATTTACTACATGAATACAGAGTTGAGAAAAATTACGTATTCCTATTGTTCTACAAAACTCATGAATACGAATCAAACCCCTTAAGTGCACAAAAGACCAAGTAGTTTAGACACAATAATTTTTATTGATTGTTTGGTGTGGAATAGTTCTGACAAACATGAAGAATGTGGAAATCTAAGGGTGGAGTTGGTGGAAAGGGCAAGCAGGACAAGAAAATGCAAATGTGAATCTTTGAGCACAATACTTGAAGAATAGCCAAGACAGACAAGGCGGGAATATGTTTTGTGTGTACCATATCGTGAGGTTATTACATTTTTCCTTATAATGGCTGGAATGGCCGTAAAGAGACCCATTTGGGAATATTTTAATGAAGCTCATTTCGCCTATCGGTAAGGGCAGGCAATGAGTGCAAAAATGACAAACGTTGCAACAAAGAGATGCAAGCTTTACCTGGTGGCGCGAATGAGGCAAATCATGAGAGGCGTGTGGTGAAGATGACAAATCATAGAACACTTCTGAAAGGCAGGATCATTCAGGTTGGTAAACATTTTTTTATTGATCCTATTTCTAAAGTCTGAAATACTGTCATGTGTGAGAAAAATTATTTTTCTTTATAAATTAATTTTCTGCATGTTACTGTCATTTGGTACGAGTTATGATGAAGGAAAAAACAAATTATTCCTTTTCGGAGGCACGGAGCAGTGATGTGGTGTGTTACATAAGCAGAAATTGTATAAACAATAAAAATAACAGGCATTGACTTTTTTTGTTTGGGGAAAGGTATTCATGGATTCTGCAAATATCCACTCCATGTTCACGATCATCTCCTGTTATTACAGTTTCAGAGTTATCATCCTGGATTAGTGCTTATTAAGCAGCAGCATATCATCAGACACCACAACCCCATTTCACTATCACCCAAAAGCGAAAGGAATAAAACTTTCACCTCCTGGAACCACAAATATAGAAGATTTGTGATATAGAACTTAGAAGATTAGAAAAAGAGTTGATTGATGAATAAAATTGACACAGTTTATTATGCAACAAACTTTCTTCATCTGAATGAGAACCACATTTCATTAATATGTTAAGTCAATGAGTCACAGGGGTTTACAGTCCACAATGCAGAGCTGATGTTTCAGGGAAACTGCTGGATCAGTGTTATACAGAGATATGGGAGCATGTGCAACAGCTATGGAGGGTGAGTAAATTGTTAACCTATAGTATTGATGGGTGGAGTAATGTTCCACAATGATATTTTACTTGTATGTGCTTGCTATTACCAACAGAAGAAGTAAACTATTCCTTGCACAAAACATAATGATACATCTAGGAAATGCACAAACAGCAGGAATACTTAAAAGAAAAGTGGCAGCTATTAAGCTATTACGACATGTGAAACATACAAAATTCCAATTGTATTGTATGAGTTTGTCAACTGACATTGCATGCAATACGTATCCAAGATGAGAGAAGAGATATAGAAGAGAAGGGAGGCGAATTCTCAAAGCTGCTAATAAAACATTTGTTGCAGTGCTCATAATTTGCCTGACACTCTTAGCCAATGACTTATAGATGTTACATAAATTAAAGGCTATGTTGGTTTATATTTGATTAAATACTTCCGTTAATTATTCATTTTGCTGCAGCAGCTCTGAAGTGATGGGGTGGAACCAAGTACGCTCCCCACATGATGTTAGATGGAAACTCTGTGGGTGGAATGTTTTGGAGCAGTATATCACAAAAATGGCATATTATGATGGACTACTTTGTGATAGAAAAATTCGAGATAAATTTGATGGCACTGTCACGGCCAAAATCCTCAAACATTGGCTTAAGAGATATGTTGAAACTATATGCTGAGATTCTGGAAACCACCTATCTCAACGATTTAAAAAAAATACAGAAAAATAGTGTTTTTTGCGGATGCTGTGAAATTGGATGGAACTGAGTGAAACACTTAAAATCAGAAATACATTGGACAGACTTAAATTACATGCAGTGTAAACAACGAAGTGGGACAAGCAACTGAATTCCAGCTCATTTTTTGGACTCAAAATAATTGTCATTACCAATTTCAGGGTCAAAACCTAAGTGATTGAGGAAGAGGAGGTTAGCTTTGTCAGGGTATCCAGCATTTTCATACTTCTTTTATGCAAAACTTATTTTAAACTGCAGAGCTAAGGGGGGGAACCATTCAAGGAATTTTATGTTTGGCTGAAGATATGAAGGAAAGGTCCACAGTAAATGGTGGAAATTCACTAAAGACGCTTGGATTTAGAGGAGCTGTTCTAAGTAATGATTTACTTTTAACAGCAGTAGCTTCTTCTGCAGGCGTTGAAAGATATTCTCTTCCTTTGGACTCATTCATTCTAAATTGAGAAATCGGTTTGGGTCGCCGTTAATGCTGTGTGGAAAGATTGTTTTTCTTTCCAGAAGGATTTTTGAATAGGATACTCAAGAGAAGTTGATGATGGAAGATGACGACAAGTGAGCTTCAGTGGTCAGCAGGGGTCAGTTAGATATTTAAGTTTTTTCATGTGTCGGCTGGGCTGACAGGTATATGTTTCTGAAAATATATATATATTTTGTTTAGCCAAATTAGTTAATAATACTTGGATGTTTTGTTTATAGCAAATAAACTTATTGCTGTAATGTTGTTATTGTTTCAAGTTGAATAAATCTATTTAAAGTTGTTATTTAGGTAAGGATTATTTTTCTCCACTTATAAGGTACAACAGATACACAGTGGTGTCTCTAATATGAATGATTATACATCCATTCTAAAATCGGCGGATGAAAAATAGTAACATAAAGTGTTGTTTCTAAAAATCTTCATCTACTTGCATGTTAAATAGGCAAGAACTTGTTAGGAGATTATCTTTGATTTAAATCACTGATTTAAAATCTAGCCTTACTGACTAGTGACTTTAATCGTGACTTTAATATAGTGATTTAATCAGTTAGATTTTTAATTCTTATTTTCATCCTGACACAATATCTTCTTTTCAAACTGACAATGCCTAGAAGTTCTTCTCAGTCCTTTACATCTTCCAAAGATGAGCTCCAAAACTTTTCACCTTGCATAAGATTATGTGCAATGTAGTAATTAATTCTCTCTCCCTTGAGTTACTCAGGAAAGAAAAAAAACCCAAAGGGGGCAAAAAAAACGGGTGAAAAGAAAAAACCCCCAGCTGAAATCTTAAAAAAAAACCCCTTACACCCTAAAAAAACCCGGGGGGGCAAGTCCACCATTGCTGCTGAAACAAATTACGGTAAAAGCACGCTTGGTCCTTGTTTTCACCTCCACTGCGGGGGTTTCCCGGGTTGTAGAGGCTGCCCCAAAAAAATCCCCGCCTCGATGTCCCCCGGCGGACGCCAAGGAAACCCACGGCAAACGGATACCCCAAAAAACTAAAAATTCTCAGGACAAGGGGAAATTTTGCTAGACGCTCAAGGGAAAAAAAAACAATCTAAAAAATTTAATAGTTTATTTTAATAAACATTACGTTTTTCAAGTTAAACACCCGCTTCCTCAATTTTCCAACTGCTAAAATTCAAACAACTTTATATACATTCTCATCTAAAAAAAAAATTTAAAAAACCAAAGTTTAAGATAATAATTCAATTTTTGCATTTTAAATTAAAAAAAAAACAAACTCATCGTTATTTTTGACTACCACTATTTTGTTTAAAAATTCATTCATAAAAGGTAAAAAATTTTTCCATTCTAAAATTTCATTCAAAAAAATATAAAATAGAACTATATAAAATTTTTAAAAATCCCATTTTAAAAGCATTCCTCTTTAAAACTGTAAATTTCCCCAAAAGGAAAAAACTAAAAGGGTAATAAAAAATATATATATATATTTTTATTTTTTTTATCAGTTTAAATAAAATAAATACCCGGGTTTTCCAAAAAAACATTTTTTCCCAACCACGGTTTTCAAAAATTTCTTTCCCAAATCCGTGGGGTTTTTAGTGTATTTAATTTATAAATCCAATAAAACCAAAAGGCTACTAAAATTTTTTTTATTCTTTTTGGTATTCCTCGGGGATATATTAAAATGGGCTGTAAAAAACCCAAATTCAAATTCATTGCTATTAATGAATATTCAAACCCAGGGGTTTTGGAAGACTGGGGAAACGGGGCCCACTATTTTTTTACATTGTAGGGGGTTGTCCCCTTAAACGTTTTGGAAAATTTTTTATTGATTTTCTTTTTTTTTTTATCCTTTTAAAATTTATTTTTAAAAAAACCTGGCATGGGGATAGGTAAATGACAAAAGAACTAGAGGGAAGGACATCTTTTATATAAAATTCCCCTCTCCTGCCCGATGCAAATTAAATCTATAAACTTTTTTTTGTTTGATTCGCAAAAATTTACAAAAAAAGGGGGCCACTGAAATAAACTCCGGGGTTTTCCCCCCCTTCTGTTTTTTTTCTCCTTTTTTGGTACAACCCCTTTTTCATGATGTTTTTTTTAATTTTTAAAGGGAGCCAAGATGTTTTTAATAATTTTTTGGCTCTCCTTAAAATAAATTTAGGATTTTTAAATGAGGGTTTTTTTTAAAACCGGGGTCACGTCGAGGAATGCCAAGGTTTTTTTTAAAATTTTTTTGGGAAATTTTTTATACTGCGAACAAAAGGGGGTTTGATATAAAACTCATTTCAAAAAGGACTTTTTTCTTTTTTTTTTCTTTTATTTTATTTTCGTTTGATTCAAGATATTGCCGTTTGTTTTTTTAGACGCCGTTTTTCCCCGAGACCCCTGTAAAAATTTTTCGGGGGAAAACCCTTTTTTAAAATAAATTTTTTTCAGTTAAAAAAATCAGTTTTGCTCGGGTAAAATTTTTTTTCTTTGGAAACAATTTTCTTTAAATTTGGGGGCAATACTGCCCATAGGGAAAATATTTTTAAAACCCTTTTTTTCTTCGGGATGGGTTTGGGATAAATAACCCCAGGTAGTTAAAATTTAAAATCCGTGGTTTTAAAAAAGTGTTTTTTCCGTTACCAATTCATGGTTCTCTAAAAATAAAAGGTGCACGTCTAGAAAATACAAATTTTCGGGTTTTGTGAAATGAAAGCTGTAAATTTTTAAATCCCCCAATCTTAAATCATTTTTAAAACTAAAAAATTTTTTAAAAGGGAAATCTGAGGGGGCCTTTCCCAAAACCAAACCCAGAAAATCGTCAAAAACCTTTCTAAAATATTTAAATATGCCCAAAACAAATGGTTTTTCTCCAAACCAATGAAAAATTCTTTCAAACAAACCCCATAAAAAGGTTGGCCGGGGCCGATGGGGCAACCCCTCGCCCCCCATCCCGGCCAACCTGCTGGTGGTAAGGGGTACTTTTTTCATAACGAAAAAAAATTTTTTTTCAAAATTAGCTCTAAACCTTCAAAAAAAATTGGGTTTAAAATTTTTCAAAAAAAATTGGCCTGAATCCCGAAAGGTTTTTACTGCTCCCTAAACCCCCCCCCATGCTTTGATATTTTATAAAAAACGCTGTAAAATCCAGGTAAACAAAAAGGGAGGAAACTTCCCCCCTTTTTTTTCCACTAGATCCCCTTAAAATTGTAAATTTGAGTCCTTTTTATTGGGTCGGAAAATTTCTCTACTAAAGGCTGTTTAATTTTAAGGGTCTAGAAAATGGGACAGATCCCGAAGAATAGAGCCTATACCCGAGATGAAGGGCGGGCCCGGGGCGGATTCGCTGATCCCTTTTGTAATTTTTTGGCAAATGAAAAGAATAGCGGTATTTGTTTTTTCTTTTTTTGTTTTAAAAAAATTAATTTTTTTTTTGCCAAAGACTCCTTGTTTTAAAAAATTTTCTTTTAAAATTCATCATAGGTAAATTTTTTAAAATATCATAGAAATTCTGGGGTCTGTTTTCTTTTACCGAATTCGTCAAATTTAAAAATACGCAATGCCCCCTCCATTATAATCGCATAGTTTTTGGGACAATGACCGCCCACCTTATTTTGGGGCCCCCTTATTTTAAAAATACCCCATTTTCGGGGTAAAATTTTTAAGGCCTTCCCCCCCTTTTTTTATTTTGGTTTTTATTGGGACAGCATTTTTTTTGAGACCTTTCTGAGTCACGACCACCAAAAACTTTGGGAACACAGGTAAATAGTTCCCCCCGCGCTTCTAAAAGGGGAAAATTTTTGATTTTCCCTAACTTCTTTTTCCCAAACGCCCCATAAAATTTCTGTTTTTAGTTTTTTCATTCACATCCCTTTTCCTCCTCTTTCTTCATTGCATATACTGTTTTTTCTCATTTTTTTCCCTTTTTATTATTTGTTTTTTTCTGTTTTTCTAAAAAAAAATTTTAAGGGGGATTTTTCCTTAAAAAATTTTTGAAAAAGTCCCGAACACTCCAAAAAACATTAACCGATTTCAGGACTAAATCCCAGGGCCCTTTTTTTCAGAAACTCTAAATTTTTATCTCCTTTTTAATTTTTTAACTGGGGTAATTTAAAACTAAAAAATTTATTTTTTCTTTGTTTTTTTTTTTTATTTTCCCCAACAGCTTTTTTTCTTTTAATTTTTCCCCATTACAAATTTTTTCTATTTTTGTTTAAACCTTGCCGGGTTTTTAATTTCCTCTGGGTTTCCCCTCCCCCCATTTTTCTTTTTTTGATCTAACAATGGTTTTGTGTTTTTGTTTATTTTTAGTGTTAATTTGGGCTTTAGAGGCTCCTCCATATTTTTGAGGGGGGAAATTTTTAATAAAAGGGGTTGGGATCACCACCCCCATGATAATTTTCCCCCCTTTCCAACTTTTCCCTAAACACTTGATTAGTGATATTTAAGGGCTAGGGAATCTAAATGACCGGGGGGAAAAAGTGTATCCCTTTTGGAACCCCTAGACAAAAATCCCACTGGGAGGGAATTGTGGGAGAAAAGAAAATTCCAATAATAAAAGGGGGTCGTTTGTATTTTGTGAAATGGCAATGAGTTTAAACCCAAATTTATTTTAAAAGGGCCCTGTGTGGTAAAAATTCCCCCCATTTTTTTATTTTGCATTCTGTGTCATCCCCCATCAGTTTTTTACATACCATGGGTTTCCCTTTTTTTTTATTACTAAGTAGAGGAAAAATTTTTTTTTTTAAAAACCAAAACTCACATTAGGGGCTCGTTTTTAAATCTATATTTATCTCTTTTTTATTTATCTCTTTTTTAATTTCCCCCCCTCCCCCATTGGGAGTTAAAAAATAACGGGGACGGGGTTTTTCATCAAAATTTTTTAGGGTTTTCCTTTCCGTAACTTTTTTAATCGGGGTCTGTAGTTATTAAAGTAGATCAAAGGGGTACGGACATTTTTTCCCCCTTTAAACCAAATTCATTTAATTTGTTTTGGTCTAACCCCAAATGGGGAAACTTTTGGAACATCAGAGAAAATTTTTCAAACCTCTGATTCCTTTCTTTTTGGGAAATCCCTTTCAAAACCTTTTGGGGACCTGGATTTTTTTTATTGAATTTTTATCCCTGGTCCATTTTTTTTGTATTTTTTTTTTTTATAATATCTAATTCATTTTTCTTAAGATTACTGAAATAATTTTTTGTTCCAATTAATATATTCCGGAAAGTGTTTTTTGAATATGGAGAATTTTTTCATTAAACTTTCAATATCAGGAAAAATTTTATTTTTTTAATTTTAAAAGTTTTTCCTTAAGTTTAGTAACCAAAATTCGCATAAGTTTTTTTAAAACCCCCCATCCCGAAAATTCATCCCACAAATTTATCAAAATTTGTATCCTTCTGGGAAAAAAAGGGGTTTGGTTTTAAAAATTTTTTAAAACCCCTTTGGGATAAAATGACCTGAAATTACATCTCCAGAAATTTTTCATCGATTTTTTTTGGAAAAAAACTCAGCTGTTTTAAATTTCCCCCAGGGTTCTTAAAAACCCATAAAATTTTTTTCTGGTTTTCCCTTCCCCGTTATAAATTTTTCTTTTTCCCAAGGGAAATTTTTCCTTTCACCCAATTGGTGCCCTTTTTAAACCCCATTAAAAAGCTTTTCCAACAATTGGTTACGAGTATCAAAGTTTTTCTGTTGTAGGTACTCCAAGTTTTCGGGGAGTGTGATATGAAACAAACAAGATAAAACAATATAAAAGGCAATATTGTTTTTTAAAAAAATATATGTAATTTAAATAGATACAATATATCTCCCGATCTTCTCACCTATTACCCGCTGTACAAAAATTCCGTGGGAAAAAAGCTTTCGGGGCAAAAACTTGTTTTTTTAAAAAACACCCGAACAGCTGGATCTAAAACGTCCCCTTAAAGGGGTAAATCCAGTTACAAAAACTTCGCCAATCCAGTATTTTCAGGGCCTGATAAAATTTCCCGAATAAAATGCATAAAAATTGTTTCACTGTAAGGAAAAAACTCTTCCCCCGAGATACTCAGGAAAGAAAAAAGATCCCCAGGTGCACAAAAAACTGGGAAAAGAACAAAGCGCAAGCTGAGATTTTAAAAAATAACGTACCACTCTAAATAAACAGTGGAGGTCAAGTGCTCACCTATTGCGGCTGTACAAATTACGGAAACAGCACCTTGGTCGCTTGTTTTCACCTCCAATGCGGGGGTTCTGGTTGTAGAGGCTGCTCCAAAAATCCCCGCCTTCGATGTCCACGCTGGACGCCAAGGAAACACACGGCAAACGGATATCCAAATAACTGAAAAGTTCTCGGGAACAAGGGAAATTTTGCAAAAAAGCGCTCAAGGGAATAAAAACTATCTAAGAAATAATAGTTTATTTAAATGAACATTACGCGTTTCGCAAGTTAAACACTCGCCTCCTCAGATGTATCAACTGCTCAACTCAAACAACTTTATATACATTCTCATCTAAACACTAATTAAAACCAGATTAGATAATAGATTTCAACAATGGAAATTTACAGTTTTAAATAGTAATGTTTTTAAATATTATTTTAAACAGTTTATATAGTTCTATGATATATGTTTTTAATGAAACTTTTATGAATGGAAATTTTTGCCCTTTATGAATGAATCTTAATCAATGGATAGTGAGTAGTAAACTAATGATGAGTTTTGTTTATAATTAACATGCAGATTGAATCTATTATCTAATCTGGTTTTAAATTTAGTGTTTAGATGAGAATGTATATAAAAGTTGTTTGAATTGAGCAGTTGATACATCTGAGGAAGGGGAGTTTTTTAACTTGCGAAACGCGGGAATGTTCATTTAAAATAAACTATTATTTCTTAGATAGTTTTTATTCCCTTGAGCGCTCTAGCACATTTCTCCCTTGTCCTGAGAAACTTTTCAGTTATTTGGATATCCGTTTGCCGTGTGTTTCCTTGGCGTCCAGCGTGGACATTTGAAGGGGGGATTTTTTGGAGGCCAGCCTCTACAACCCGAACCACCGCAGTGGAGGTTTACACAAGCGACCAAACGTGCTGTAACCGTAATTTGTACAGCCGCAATAGGTGAGCACTTGACCTCCACTGTTTATTTAGAGTGGTACGTTATTTTTAAGATCTCAGCTGCGCTTTGTTCTTTTCCCAGTTTATTGTGCACCTGGGGATATTTTTCTTTCCTGAGTATCTCGGGGAGAGAATTTTTCTACAGTGCACATATTTCTTATGCAATAAGAGCCCATAGCAACCAATCAAAGCCCATAACATCAAATCAGAGCCCATAGCAACCAATCAGAGCTCAGAGCAACCAAAGCCCATAATAACTAATTAGAGCTCAAAACAACCAATCAGAGCCCACAATGACCAATCAGAGCCCATAGCAACAAATCAGAGCCCATAACAACCAATCAGATCCAATAGTAACCAATCAAAGCCAATAGCAACCAATCAGAGCTCATAGCAACCAATCAAAGCCCATAGAAAACCCAATCAGGGCCCCATACCCCCAATAAACCCAACCCCCAAAGGGGGGGGTAAAAATGCCCCCAAAAAAACTGCCATTTTAGCGTTTGGATTTTTTTCTTCTACGGTGTTCAGCTTATGGGACAAATTACATAGTATTTTAATACATCTGGCTTTTTCGGACACAACAATACCAAATATGTGTAAGTTTTTCATTATTCTTATTTGTAAAATGGCAATAGGGGGATGATTTGAAGTTTTCATTTTTTTTTATTTTTAAAGTACTACACTTTTAGGGAGCACAATCATTTTTACAGCCTAAGTTTGTAACAAAGCTTAGAATGTACAAAGTGTGTTTTACTATTCCTTGTCTGGGTCCGGAAGTAGCAAACCAGAAAGTATGGCGGCGATGGAAGCCTTCAAAAGGCTTCCAGCTGCCATGTTATCTGTTATCAGTTAATCTGGGGCCCCCCCCATGGGAACCCTGTTTTAAAAATGAGAAACTTTTTCATATAGAGCACGGGACCAAAGGGTTAAACAGCGCTGTAACCGGCGGGTGTTATCTGAAATTAGCAGCTAACATCCAGCGGGGCCCAAACCGAACAAAGCCCCTTACCGGATTAGGGTTCACTAGTCTTTTAGGTAAGGGGTTTTTAAAATTTTATCCTTCAAATTAAACCATGGCCAAAAAAAAGGAAGGGGTCCGACCTCAGGCTGTGCTCAATGAGGGTTAAACCCCCCATCCATCTTGTCAGAACCTCTGATAGGTACCTCAACCACCCCTAGCACCAATTACTGGGTTTTGTATACTTTACTGTCCCCCCCCCCTTTCCCTTTTCCCCCCAAAGGGGAACCCCCCTCCCCTGCTGCCCCCCTGTACATTACAAATATGTTAACGACAAATTTTTTCATATTACAGTGCATTTCTGGTAGATCAACAACATTCCTCTGAACCAGGGTTCTACTAAGGGGGCCCGTAAAAAACACATTTAAACAACGTAGCATAGTTTTTACAATAAACAAAAGGGGGACCGAAAAATTTTTTGAGCAAAAAGGGGGGCGGGCCCCGCCGCTAACCAATTTTAAAATTTCCATGCCCTATTTATAACCACACCCCTTTCATAAAAAAAAAGGGCCCGTCCTCTCCCCCCAAAATACTGTTAAACAGCTCGGAAGGGAAAACCCCCCTTTAGGGGTTTTGGGTTCCCCCCGTTTTTCCTGGGGTTGGGACCCTATTCAGCATCCAGGAGAGCTGGAAAAAAGCCGTTTACACTGGTTTCCTGAACCTAAAAAATTTACACGACCCCCAAAAATTTCTATCATACCGCCTTTAGAAAGGGGGGTGGTTCAACACCTGAAACGTTGAACCCGGTTTCCCCGGCCCCCTCCTGGCAAACTCCACCAAACACATAATAGGGATTGCAAGCAGAGTAAGGGTGAAATTTGGGGTGAGGAAAAACGGATCCCCCGACTTAAAAATACCACCTTTTTATGGGTGGGAAAGGGTTAAAAAACCCATGGGTGGGGGTTTTTGTAGTTTATAATTTTACATATAAACAATTTTTGGAAAAAAAAAAAGAAAAAATAGAAAACCAGACCTATTGTTTTTTTTATTTCTATTTATTACAATTTAGAGGGGGGGCAAGGCCGTACTTGGGGCTTGGGGGGAGTTACTATCAAGAAAGTTTATGGGTTTATTTTGTTTTTTTTTAAGTTTTTTAAAGTTTTTCCCTCAAGAGAGACACACCGCACGCACAAATTATTTTATATAATTTTAAGGTAAAATACCCCCAAACCCCCCCAAACACCCCAACCAAAAAAACCCCAAAAAAAAAACCCAAACCTAATAATTTAAACCCCAACCAAAAAACCAAAAAAAGAACCCTAAAAACCCCCGCCCAAAAAAGAACCCTGCCCCAAAACCCCAAAAATTTACAACAACCCCAACCCTTGGGGGGGAACCCTAACTCCAATAAAACCTATCCCCCAAAAAGAACCCCAAAAAACCCCAAACCCCAAAGAGATCCCCAAACTTCAACCCCAATCCCCAAAAACAAACCCCAACCATAACCCATAACCCAAAATGAAACCTAACCCCCAAACCTAATGAGAAACCCCCAAAACCCCCAACAATAACCCTAACCCAAAGCCTAACTCTAACCACAACCCTAACCCTCCCAACATCATCATTGGGAGCAGCATTAAAGACACATGCCAGAGAGCAGAAGACACAGACAGTACAGAGAGAAGAAAAAAGGGCAGTGCGGAAGCAAAAGACCCCAGAAGTATGGGCAGCAGAAAAAAGACAGGGACAGCTTTTAGGGGGGGGGGGGGGGCAGAGGGGGGGGGGGGGCGGGGGGGGGAAGGGGGGGGGGGGGGGGAAAACCTTCACCCGGGGGGAAAAAAGACACAAGGGCATACGGGGAGCAGAAGACACAGCACGGGGAGCAGAAGACACAAGCACGGGGAGCAGAAGACACAGCATGGAGAGCAGAAGACACAGACAGCACGGGGAGCAGAAGACACAGCACGGGGAGCAGAAGACACAGACAGCACGGGGAGCAGAAGACACAGACATCACGGGGAGCAGAAGACACAGAGAGTATGGGAGAAGGGGAAGGGGCACAGACAGTAAAGGAGAGCAAAACCCCACGGCCTTCATGGGGGGCAGGGAAAAACACAGGGCATCACAGGGGGGGGCAGAAGACCCAGGGCAGTACAGAGAGCAGAAGACACAGACAGTATGGAGAGCAAAAAAAGACACAAGGGGGTCCCGGGGGGGCAGAAGGGAAAACAGAGGATACGGGGGAAACAGAAAGACACAGGGGAAGGTTCCGGGGGGGGCAAAAAGATACAGAGAGTACGGAGAGCAGAAGACACAGACATCATGGAGAGCAGAAGACACAGACATCATGGAGAGCAGAAGACACAGACATCACGGAGAGCAGAAGACACAGATATCACGGAGAGCAGAAGACACAGACATCACGGGGAGCAAAAAGCACAACATCAAAGGGGAAACAAAAAGAACAGAGAGTTAAAGGAGAAAAAGAAGAACAGGGGTATCAAATGGGAGCAAAGAAAACAACCTCATGGAGAGCAGGGAAAACACAGAAAATCCTTGGGGAGCAGAAGACACGGACAGCATGGGGAGCAGAAGACACAGACAGCACGGGGAGCAGAAGACACAGACAGCATGGGGAGCAGAAGGGCACCGAGAGGGATGGAGAGAAGAAAAACACAGATTTTTCACGGGGGGAGCAGAAGACAAAAGACATCATTGGGGAGCAAAAACACAGACCCTCAAAGGGGAGCAGAAGGGCACAGAAAATCATGGGGGAGCAGAAAAACAAAAGGGAAAACATGGAGAGCCCAAAGACACAGAGATCTTGGGGAGCAGAAGACACAGAAAATCTTTGGGGACAAAAAGGAAAACAGACATCACGGGGAACAGAAGACACAGCATCACGGGAAAAAAGCAAAAAGACACAGGGCATCATGGGAGCAGAAAAAACAGCATCATGGGGAGCAGAAGGGCACAGGGGGGTATGGGAGAAAGAAGACAAAAAGGGCAGTATGGAGAGCAAAGAAAACAGTTTTCCCCAGAAGCAAAAGACTTTTTGTCCACCGTCAGCAGGATGAAGAAATCCCCATCAATGAGGGATAACAGATTTTACGGTTTTTAAAACCCTAAACCCTTTTTTATTTTTAAAAAATTTCAATTTTTAATCTCCTTGGGTACCCCCCCACTAAGGGGTTGGGGTAGCCTCTGTTCTGCAGTAATAATATATTGCAGAATAGTGTACAATATTGTCTCTCCTATTAAAAGGAGTAATAAGATGGGTAAAGGGGGAAACCTTCCCTTGGGAAAGGGAAGTTTCCCCAAACCCCTGGGAAGGGCTTTTTGGGTTTAATACAAAAAATTCTTTATTCCCATTAGTCTAAAAATCCAAAATTTTAAAAAAAAAATTAATAAAAAACATTTAAAAATTAAAAAAAAATGATAGAAAAAAGTAAAGTGGTTTTTACTTATATTTTGTAGTTTTCCGCCCTAGCAGGGTTCCACACCTTTGAAATTTTCCCAAATTTGGGTAGCCCCAGAGACCCAGAAAACCCTTTGACGAGCTGCACATACGAAAAAAACGACGTTTCGGAGGGCAAAGCCCCCTTTTTTCATTAAGTGGAATAAAGCTACAGATTTTGGGGAAAAATAAGTGTTACCTTCAAAGGGAAAAAAGGTCGGGAAAAAGCAGTCTCATTGTACATGTAGGGGTTGGGAAAGCTAATTGCGGGTGGGGTTGTTTTTCCCAAACCCCTTTGATGCTGGGGGACACATTTAAAAATCTAAAAGGGTAAAAATTTACCAAAACTTAAAAAAGGACGTTTTTTAGTCCGTAATTCGCACCCGGAAATGCCAAATTACCCGGGTGGGTTTCGTCCCCAGGCATTAAAGGGAATCCCCAAGGTTTTCATAGAGATAAGGGGGACAAAGTAATTACTAGCGGCCCTATACGCCCCCTGGGAATGAAGTCTATGGGCCGGCGAGGGTGCCCGGGCCCCCCGCCCCCCCCGGCCCCACGGGTAATTTTTCGCCCTGCATTTAAGCCCCTGTGAAACCTAGTCCCAAAAAAGGGGTTTAAAAAACCCGGTTGAGTTGGCCCTTTTTTTTATTGTTTTTTTTTTTGCCTTTTTTTCTTTTGGGCCCCTTTTTCTCTTCCCCTCTTCTCTCTTCCTCTTATTTCTCTCCTTCGCCCCTTTTCTCTTTATTTAAAAAAAAAAATTTTTAGTTTTAATTATATTTTTTTATATATTTGAAAGTTTGTTATTTTTTGTTTTCTAATTTCCATTTTTTTATTTACTAAAAGGATTTTGATAAAAACTATTTTGTATTTTGAATGTACTTTT
>JAODAL010051956.1:0-26323 GCA_025379985.1 Phyllomedusa bahiana
GTGGTCCAGCGGACCCACTCCCCGTCGTTAAGCTGTATTCATGTGATGGTGACCTGACTACTGGTGATGTGATTGGTGGGGTTGTAGGTTATGCTGGTGCTTATGTAGTGTCAGTGTGGGCTTGTCCCTGATTGTAAAGCAAGCGCACACCCGACTCTGTGATGAGGGGTTTCTCTGCAACACTTTTTCTCTCTTGCTTGTGTGTAGGGGGCTCTCACACAGAGCGGTGCATTTTTGATGCGTTTTTTTGTGCAGAAATGTACAGCATTAACTGCTCTGCCTTTCTGCACAAAACGCACCAAAAACACATCAAAAACGCACCAAAAATGCTCTGTGTGAAAGAACCTTTATAGTGTAGTTTATTTTAGAAAGTGGCGAAATTTTCTAAGCGGATATTGTATGTGGGCTGGTGGGGGCTTTGTGCCAGGGCTGATTTTTATTCCCAGTCCGGCCCTGTTCCTCACCGTATGTTGTCTGAAATTTCTATTGTATTACAATTTGTGATCGTATTTCGATTTCGTACTTTTCTACACTTCTCTTGATGAAATGTTTATCTGATTACTTGCTTGAGATTAATTGTATTGCTGTTTTTAAATATCTATAAAATGCTTTTCAATCAGAAAAAAAATCACTTCTATTGGGCAAATATGTCAATTTACATTGGCTATACATTGATCTTACATTATGATTTTGGGCTAACCCCTGTACATTAACAAGACAGAAAGCAATATATTATATTTTGATTATTACCAATATAATTTGGTAGAACACAGCAATAGTAAGGAGAGGGAGGACACTAAAGACTAATGGAGAATACACAAAGTGCACCTATAATCGCATGCATGTAATTTTAACAAAATGGACTTTAAACAGGAATCAGATGACTTCTGAGAATCATCCATCAAGAAAAAGTGTAACTCTTGTTAGTAAAAACCAAACTGTTAGATTTATTGCTGCCATTAATGTGAAACTAACCTTGAAGTGAATCGTCTTTGGTTTGCTATAAAATGGACAGCCTTTAAATTCATGTCCTGAGACCACTTGCTTTCCAACAATGCCATTACGGAGCCTCCTTAGGGTTTCAGTCATGATTTCTCTTTCCATTTTACTGCCTGCTAGAGGTTTAGTGTCAAAGTCATCATTTGGTATCTAAATAAACATGAACATGGGTCAGTATAGATAAATTAATTGCACATCAATTTAAAGGCGTACTCCCCCAAATGTCTGATTGCTGGGACTTTCAATGATCACTAAAACCCTTCCCCACAAAACTATATCTCAATCTGCTCCGCTCCTCCTGCTGCCCACAGGTCAGATAGCATTTTCCATTTTCCAGGTTCCCTTCAAAGCAGCATTTTGTTTGATTTTTTAAATTATTTTCCAAGATCCCGATATTAATAACCTATCCTTAAGACGGTCCATCAATATCAAATTAGTGGGGGATCAACTCTTAGCATCCCTGCTGAACAGTTGTCAAAGGGATGCACAATTGGGCTTTGTACACTTTGTTGCTGCTGTGAAGGGTACTATAGCTTTGTCCCTTGATTTAAACAGGACAAAGCTGCAATACCCTGCAAAGATACTACTAAGGGTATGTTCACACGGCGTGTTGAGTCCGTGTGAACATACGCTTTTAGATGCGTGTTTGGATCCATCTGTCAGACCCTAAATGGACTCAAACACGCATCTTATAATGTGCAATAAGATTTACATTGCTTTTTAATATGAAACACGCATTGGCGTTCACATGATTGATTGCCGATGCGTGTTTCATTGCGTCTTTCAGATCCGTCCCAAGAATTGACATGTAAATTCTTGGTCCGAAAGACACAGCAGGAGCCCTATTTAAAACTATAGGGTGCGATCCTGCTGCACCCAACACACATTCAAACACGCAACTGCGTGTTGGATACGTGTTGATTCATTCGCCGCTGCGTTTTTGGATGCAAATTTCGGATCCAAAACTGATCCGAAATCAGATCCAAAAATGCTGTGTGAACAACCCCTAAGTGTACGGCCTACAGGTGTATGGTTAAATTTTGCCACATATCACTTATTGACTGTTTGATCAGTGGGGTCTGATCGTCGTGATGCAGTAATATCGCTTCACTTTACTTCGATTTTCAAAAGTTTTACTGTTCCTTATTTACTTCAAATCATAGATGAGATCGCCATAATTTCCATATATATATTCTGCGAAACGCTACATGTGTGTTTTCTCAATTGTGAAGAGCACTGCTCCAAGAGAGGTCTCCGCTCACTACAAAGAATATTATTACTTAATACCTCTATTGATTGTCTGTATGCCAAATGAACCAAAAAATTGAAGCATAAAAATTTGCAAGATATATCGCGGATCGGGCTTACAGATTGCTGGGTGGGGCTTGTGAGAATCCAGTGGTCATGGTCCACATTGTCACCAATGACAAAGTTAGACGTAGGTGGAGTGTCCTTAAAAACGATTTCAGGGAATAAGGCCAAAATCTTAAGGCAAGAACCTCCAGGGTAACATTTTCAGAAATATTACCTGTTCCATGGGCCACACCAGAGAGGCAGAGGGAGATTAGAGAGGTGAATAAGTGGCTAAATAATTGGTGTGGGTAAAAGGGATTTGGGTTTTTGGAGAATTGGGCTGACTTCTGTCTTGGCTATAGACTCTATGGTAGGGACGGGCTGCACCTATTGGGGGACAAAATGGCTAGAAAGCTGGAGGAATATTTAAACTAGGGACTGGTGGAGGGTAACTACACCTATAGCATGCAAGATAGTGAAGATAGAGAGCTGGGAATTAGGAATAAAACAGGGGGTGGAGTGGAGGGAGGGGGTGTAGCAATAGTTAAAAAGAATAGGGCGAAAGGAATAAAAACTGAAAAATCTCTAAACTGCAGCAGACCAATGCCAGGAGTCTGACCAACAAAGTACATGAACTAGAATTACTAATTGCAGAAGAAAAATATGACATAGTGGGGATAACTGAGACATGGAGCTACGACTGGACAGTTAACTTACAGGGTTACAGTCTATTTAGAAGTGACCGTAAAGACAGGAAGGGGGGAGGTGTCTGTCTCTATGTAAAATCCTGTCTGAAGCCAACACTGCGGGAAGATATAGGTACAAGTAATGAACATGTGGAATCATTATGGGTAAATATACATGGGGGTAACAATATAATACTAATAGGAGTCTGCTATAGGCCCCCAAATATAACAGAACCCATAGAAGATATGCTCCTCAGGCAAATAGATGAAGCAAAAATCAGAATGAGGTTGTTTTATTCTGGTCGACTTTTAACTACCCAGACATAAAATTGGGAATCATGAAAGGAAAACAATAGTTTGTCTTAACTAAAAGATTTTTTTACTTTTCCCAAATGGGGGCATGACCACAGACAAGGGGGAGAAAGGCCCTTCATAGACTTTAATATATTGACTAATATGACCTGAACAGAGTAACAAAGTCAGGTTGAGGGGCAAGCATAGGGAATAGTGATCATTAAATATCAATAACTTCCATTTATCCTTCACATAGAGGCTTTTGTCATGGAGCCACAAAAACACTGAATTGAGGAAGGACTCAATTTTACCTGCTTAGAGAGGCCCTAAATCGTAATTGTCTGGGACAAGGTGTTTAAAACATAGCAGAACAAAAAAATAAAAACATCTTACGGCACCCCTGTGAGAGGTACATACAATAATGGTTAAAAAAATAATTAGAAACAGGAAAACCAATTGTGGATCAACAGAGATGTAAAGGAGGAATAAAAAACAAAAATAAAGCGTTTTCAGCTACTAAACAGGGAGCGGGGCCAGTGGAAGATGGCACTAAGAAAGCTATAAGGGGAAAAAAATATAAAATATGTAAAAAAATGATTCGAGGCAGCAAAGGCTGGGAGACAGAAAGATGTAATTTGCATAGGAAGTAACACTAACCCCAAAAATTATTTTTTAACTATATTAAAATGGAAAAAGATTAAAAAAAGAAAATGTTGCCCTTTAAAAAGTACTGAGGGAGAGCTATAGAGGGCGATGAGAAATAAAGCAAACCTATAAAACAATTTCTTATCCACTGTACTTTAGCCGAGGAGGATGAGCTTCCATGTTGATGAGCAAGGGAGGAGGTTTTTATTCCAACTTAAATGTTTCTTGTCTACCCAGGAAGAAGTGCACTCCGCCCTTAGGAAGCTTAAAATAGACAAATCCCCAGGCCCTGAAGGTATTAACCGAGAGTGTCTAAGAGAGTTAAGTTAATGTGTTAGATAGGCCATTCTTTTTAGATTTATGGACACTGGTTATAATAATGGGGTATGTCCCAAAGGATTGGCGCATAGCAAAAAGTCGGTGCCAATATTCAAAAAGGGGTCAAAAAGTGATCCTGGAAAACTATAGGCCGTATGCTTAACCTCTGTTGTGGGTGTTATAATGTTTTGAGGTTTTCTAAGAGATGATATCCTGGTTTATCCTCACTGAAAATAAATGTATAACGACCGTTTCCAGATGGGTTTATGAAGGATCGGTCTGTCAAAACTAATCTCATCAGCTTCTATGAAGAGTTAGTTCCAGACATGGATCGGGGTGGACGGATGTCATATATTTGGATTTTTCATAAAGCCATTTGTAACTGTCCCAAAAAGGTTGGTAAGTAAAATGAGATTGCTTGGACTGGGGTGAAAATTTTGTGCAAGTGGGTAAGCAAACTGGCTCACTGATAGAAAACAAAAAGGGTGGTAATTAAACGGTGCATACTATGACGTGATCCCGTTACTAGTGGGGTACCTCAGGGCTCTTTTCATTTTTTATAAATGATCTTACACAGGATTAGCACAAGTAGAATATCGATTCTTTGCAGATGATACTAAGCTCTGTAAAAGGAATCACACAATAGAGGAAAATGTGTTTATTACAAGGGATCTGGATTAGTTTGGAGGGCCTGGAAGAGACAGTGGAGTGGCAGATGAGGTTTAACACTGTTAAATGCAAGGTTATGCACATGGGGAGGAAAAATCCATTACATGATTACATGTTAAATGGAAAAAGCTGGGTAAAGTGACATGGAGAAAGGACTTGGGAATCCTGGTGGACAATAAACTTAACTGTAGCAAGCCAGTGTCAGGCTAGCAGCAGCCAAAGCTAAATAGGATCATGGGTTGTATTAAAGGGACATAGATGCACATGATGGGAACATTTTCTCCCACTATACAAAGTCACTAGTTAGACCCCTCAAGGAAATATTGGGTGTACAGTTTTGGGGACCAGTGCACAGGAAAAGACATTGTTTAGAGCTTGAACAGGTACAAAGGCGGGCTAACAGAATTAATAAAAAGGACTGGATGGAGCTGCAATACCACAGGAATGATTAGCAAAGGTTAGGGGTTATTTAGTTTAGAGAAAAAGACGTCTTCGGGGGGACATTAATAAAATATAGTTTAAAGATATTATGGGCCAATTTGAGATACTAAAGATTTATTTATACCAGGACAGTATCTTAGAACAAGGGGGCATCCTCATTACGTCTTGAGGAAAGGAATTTCTAAACTAAACATAGAACGGGATTCTTTACATATTAGAGCGGTACTGGAGACTGTGGAACTCTCTGACCAGAAGAGAAACTGTCATGGCGAATTCACTAACAGAGTTCAAGAAGGGCTTGGATGCATTTCTGGAGTCGTGATAATATAACAAGTTCTAGTGCTAGGATTCTGAAGAAGGGTCTGGATAAATTTCATAGATGTAATATAACTAGTTATAGTGACCGGGATTCTGGTAGACAGGGTCCTGGATACATTATTAGATTGTAATATTATAACAAGTATAGTGGACCGGATTCTGGAGAAGGGTCTCTGGATACATTCCTAGATTACATAATAAAAAATGTTATGTGGACCAGGATTCTTAGTGGGTCGTTGATCCAGGTGATTTATTCTGATTCGCCAGATTGGAGTCAGGAAGGAATTTTTTCCTAGCATGAGGACAATTTGCTTATACCTCATGGTGTTTTTTGGCTTCATCTGGATCAACACTTTAGCAAAATGGGCTGAACTGGATGGACATATGTCTTTTTTAAGCCTGACAAACTATGAAACTATGAAGTGTCTACCAAGACCAGAAGTGCAATCAAAAACCAGAAAGGAGAACTGCTGCCATCTAGTGACCAAAAAGATTCTGACATGCCTCAACCTTCTGATATATGTGTCTCATATGTCGGACCTTGAAGATTATCCACCCTTCGCTTCAACATCATGATTTAAAACAGATTTCTGTGGAGAGGGTAGCGAAAAGTCATCTTGCAGATGATGCAAGCTTCCGTTAATCAGGGCATGATTGGCACGACTTTGCAGATGCTAAAGGAATGTGGCCCAGACATGAGGAGCGACTGGATGATGTTGCGAAAGAGCTCTCATACCATTGAAAGAAGGATGTTGAGGACCACAATTTCAACTGCAGGAAATGGCAAGGGATAATAAAACGATTGTGGGAGAACGTGTGATGACATAGAAAATCGTTCTCGGCGAAACAATTTGAAATTGATTGGTTTCCGTGTCATTGTCTGATAAACTGCACTGGACCAGCCTCTGTGAAGGTTGATGATCAAGCAATAACCTCGTTATTCTTAGAAAATGCACAGGTGGAACGAGATCTTTCGGCTGGCCGGAAAGAAGGAGTGGGCTGCTGGGTCGGGATACCAGACACATAAAACAGAGCGCCCAAAGCCATGCTATATGCAAGTACCGGGATAGTCGCGAATGGCGGAGGATTCTTGCGGGTTACAGATCAAAAGCTCGGATCTGTCGAGCTGCTCAGACCGTAGGATCTCTACTCTTTGCAGACTTCTTCAGCGGGAGTGATAGACGACGGCGAGCATTTTCAGCCATATGCTCGCCGACGCTACAATAAGCTAGAGAAAATTCGTCCTACTTTATCCTGCCACACTAAAAGTCTTCCAATCAGAGGGAAACCTCTTTTTCTTCAGAGTTCTGCATAATCAGCAAGTGGATGGACTGGGGCTTAACAAGTAGTTTTGATGCGGCATGGTTCAACATACTTTGATAGAGAGTTTGAGAATCCGCAAGGTCGTGACAAGACAAAAAACTGATTGCCGCCAACAAATACTTGAGGACTCAATGCAGGTGATAACGTGATGTCCATCTTGGCATTGTGATGCAAATATTTCATCAAGAACGTAACATATGTTGAAGTAGCCTCAGGCTTGACCAAAGTTTGACATGTCACAGATGAGGGTGTTTATGGACTTGAATTTATGGTTGGTACTTTTATATTTAGCAATATATGTGTTGGGGGTATAGATGTTACTATGTTGTTACCTCGAACTGTTTATTTGGGTCAAAAAATCGGGGTTATTATAGGATAGAATGTGCGGAGGGGGGGGTGAGGATTTAGAACTGGTTAAGTGTTTACTAATTTTTAGAAAAAGGTTGGAGCAAAGAGGAATAAGGGAAGTTCCATAGCATCTAATTTCCATTAGGGGGTTAAAATGTTCTTTGACCCTCATTTAAGATGTGCTATATACGAGATTTAGGGTGTTGGGCAGTTCATTGTTTGGCTCAAATTCCCTACACGTTCAATTTGGTTGATTTTACAGAAGGACAATACACTACACAGTAATTCAGTTGTCTAATGGTTTGTTAAACAGACCTTCGGATTATCACATGGAATGTTGATAATGGGTGCGGTCGCCCTCCAGAAACGGATGATGATAACTCCGGAAAATATTTGAAGCACCTGAAAAGCTGACCTTGTTCGGCTTCAAGAAAGATTTGGAGGAGTTGGATTTTTCTTTGAATGAAGAAGCTGTGTGTAGGAGAGGTTTTTGGGAACCAGCTAAGGACTCCAAGGCCGGGTTATAAAACTAATAAGCAAACATTAATATTCAGATCTTGGATCAGAGTAGAGTCACGGAGGGAAGGGTGCATACAGTAACACTAACTAATAATAACACAGACCAATCAAGGTCTATAAACATATATTGCCCAAATGAAGGTCCAATCTAATTTTCTTGCAAATATGGCTTCTCAGGTGATTTTCGGCACGGGTGGTGCTGGAAAATTATTAGTGGGGACTTTTAATGTTGTGTTAATGCAAGCGAGTTAATGAATGGCAGATTGAGGCATGTATAAATCATGACACAGCTGTCGGACCTTGGCAGGAGTTTTAGAAAAGAACAGGCACCTGGTTGATAGTGTGGAGACTGTTATCTCCAGATGGGAGATAATTCACGTTTACCTCAATGTACATGATGATGGTCCCGTATCGATATTGTCTAGTACAGGGGTGTTACAACTGCAGGCCCTCCAGCTGTTGGGGAAACTACCAACTTCTCATCACTGCCCTCACTGTTATTGATTATTACAAATGATGATGGGAGTTGTAGTTCCAACAGTGGAGGGCAGCAGTTTGATCACCTGTGAGTACTAGTATATTCCCTCTTTTGAATTTCGTCTGATGATTCCCAGATAGGAGACATCATTCACCTCTGATCCATGACTCAATGTCAGTGGTCGTTTGAGTGCGCCTATCACCACCGAAAGGTAGTGACTATATATGGAGATTTCCAAGCTTTCTTGCTGACAGGGAGGATGTGTTTTTTTTTTTTTTTTCGGATGTTGCTGCAGTTCTTGGTGGTTGAATATAAGGAATGCTCCAATTGTCGGAAGCACTCGGATAATCGCCAGTTCTTTGGGACACGGCGAAGGCAGTTTTTGGAAGAGGGAGGACTCATATACCATGATTGCACCCAAAATCTAAGTAAGATAAAAAAAGGGCCTGTAATATTAGCTCTGCTGATCTTAAGGCAGCTTACACTGCGTTTCAAAAGACACATTTACTCCACGAACTAAAAAGGCTTGGCAGGTTGGCTAGGATCAGTATGTAGAGCTTGGGCTGGAGAGGAGACGAGGCTATGGAATTTTTGGCACAAAAGAGGCAAAGCTGTTTAATATAAGGTAAAAATGTGGCAAGTTATTGGCAAATCTTTCTAGGAGCTAGAGAGACATGACAAATCCGAGCAGCTGTGGGAGATTACTAAGGGGAAATGCAGACAGATCCGAGGGAATTAACGATATTTTTCGACAATTTTATAAAACTTTATATATTCTGCTGAAGGGAAGGTCCTCCACTTTGCCCTGCAAGAGTTAGGGCACTGACTTCTTTGTCAGAATCGAGGACAGGAGTCACTTAAATTCTCAATTGTTCTTGAGGAGTTGGAAGGCAGCTGTTATGCGCTTGGAAAAATAACAAAGAGCCCCGGGCCCAGACAGTATCACCGGGGAATTTTTATAAAATACTTAATGACCCAAAAAAAACCCCCAAATCTGCCCCAGATTTATTGGTTTGATTTAATGGATACCTGGAGGGTACAGGCTAATTTCCAGTGTTAGTTAATACCGGCCTTTATTAAAGGACTATTGCCGAAGCCGGAAAAGATTGTCTATAGCCGCTTCTTACAGGCCCACTATCATTGATCAATGTGGACCTGAAACCTTGTGTCTCAAGATAAGCAGATGACTGGCGGTTAGTACTTTTCACTAAATTTATATACCCCTTTGCAAGTTGGGTTTGTGCAGGGTAGATACTGCTGTCACAAACATCCATACAAGTTCTTTCAATTAGACTGGATGAGATAAAATTCAACCCTCAGTTACCATCGCTCTCACGGCGATCATGACACAATGACCGCGAGAAATGCCTTTGACCACGTGTCTTGGCAGTGGCTAATAGAGTCTTGGAATTTATAGGATTTTCGGGAGCATTCATGCTCTTACATACGCTCGTTATACAGTTCAGATACAAGCTAGCGGTATCACACCTGGATTTTTATCATTCTACATTCGATCTTCTGAAAGGAAACCGCTGGCAGGGGGTGCCCACTCTCCCCGCTCCTATTCAAATCTGTCAATTGAACCGTTGGGCAGGGCCATCGAAAAAGACAACAACATCTTTTTTGGGGATTGAGATGGTATCAGCGAGTCAAAACAGCCTTATTTGCAGACGATTATTAATGTTTATGTACAGACCAGGCTTAGGGAGGTGGGCCCCAATATTTGACACTATTCATCACTTTGATGGAATCTTCTGGTTTATCTAGTCGACGATTCCAGTGTGATTAATTGGATATTTCGACAAAGGAAGCCCTTTCTTAGTTTGCCGGGAAAGGCATCATTTTCCAGTATAGTTCGGCCAAAACCAAGTGTCAAAATATTAGGGGATTCTTTATAGGGAAGCAGCCGGATTCTATTCTTATAAAGGTGAACTATGATCCTATTTGCCACAAATAGAGGGCGGAACTCCATAGATGGAACAATTTAAACCCTTATCACTATCGTCGGGCTGAGTTAAATGTAATAAAAATGGTTAGTTTCCCCAAAATTCTTTACCCCATGCAGACTATTCCCCTGCTGTTAAAGCGCACCGGATGTTCTGCGATTACAATGGCTTTTTCATCACTTTTATTCAATGTGCCACAGGATCGCGCTAAAACTCCTGATGCTTACGAAGGATTGGGGAGGCTTAGGGTTCCCGGACATTTGAAGTATAATCTGGCTTTGCGTATTGCGACACGATATTGACTGGCTCCAGGGGTCCAATATACTTCTCCAATATGGCTCTGTCTAAGCCTTGAGTAACTGAACAGTATTTTACATACCAAAAATGTTCATGCCTACCCTTAAAGTGCGAAAATCTTTGGTTATCAGGGACACTGTATCCGCGTTGAAAGCGGTAAGGAAATTGATGGGTCTTCCTTTCCTCTGCTGAGCATATTTATTTATGGGAGTCATCATGAATTCTCCCAGAGGGAGGGAGAAAATCCAGAAATCCAGAGTTGGAGATTGATGGGGGGATAAAAATAGTTAGCACTCTATTTCATCAATCGGGAAAAATAGATTTTTTCAGGTTCAAAGGTCAGACCAAAAGGAGCGTAGGCAAGGAGCTGGTTTCTGGGTATGGCTCAAGTAAAAAGCTTCTTACAATGACGATTAAATAACTTTTTCTAAAGATTTCGAATGAACTGGTTGATGCCCTTAATTGGAGACACGCGCGCAAGAAACTCTTTGTCCACTTTTGTTAGGACGAGCATGAGAATGTCATCTGATGCGGAAACAGATCAAGGTTTTTGTATGAGGTGGAGTGAGTTCCAATTGGATGATGCCAACGCAGATCTGCCTGCTGGATCGCTTGATGGGCCCGGATTAGTGATAGGACAAATTTTTCTTTGTGAGAGTTGGAGGAGATCCACATTCAAATTGTTGTACTATGCCACATATGGGTTTGATATACCCTTCCACTCCAATCAAACCTGAATAGATGGTGGCGTGTCTCAAACTGTCAGAGACCTGGGACTGATCTCTAGCATGGAATATGGGCTTGCCAGACTCCTCAGGATTTTTGGGTAAGCTACTACACTCACTCCTTAAGAACGCTAAAGGTCTTACTGTTGACCTAATCCATATCTCATTGATTTTTCACATAGTCCCAGAAGATCTTCTGACTTTCCTTTTCTAGCTCCCATATTTTTTTTCCTGACTAGTGAAGAGATGCCTCTTTTCTAGATGGCTTCAAAGAGAAGTCCCTTCACTGAAATAGGTACTTATTAAAAATCAAACAGAACTTCCTTTACCTTAGGTAGGCTAGAAAGAAACCAAAAAAAACAAAGAACAACAGGCCAAAGTTTTGTTTAGAATATGGAGAGTCTTTATTGAAACTTTTATCGACACACAGAGATACCCCCATAATAAGAGCAACATGGTTACCTTTTAGGACACAACAGTAATGCGTACTACATTAGAGAGCTGGCAGGTGTTTTGGGTCGTCTAAAAAACGTGATATAAGTGGATATTGGATGATTGAAGATAGTTGGGGTGATATATTGGTAAAGTACAAGGGCAGGCTCTGGTAATACTTTATTGGGGCGGACGAGGTTCCCGCTTAGACGATTACATACATATCTCAGTTGATTGGGTCTTATTCTCTATGATTGTAAGATGTATTTTGGGGGGGAGGGAGAGGTCGGTTTTAAAGAACTGTTTGTTACTTTTTTTTCTTAAGATTGGACAGTAATATAATGGTTAAAAATAAGTTACACGGGGAATAGTAATTGGCTTGTAACTAATACAAGTATGTTATTTTGAAAAGTGTTCAATAAAAATTTGTTTTAAAAAAAAAACAATAAAGACAATCAACAATGCAAACAACCCAAGAGAAAGATGAAGAGAGAGAGGGGGGAAAGAGAGAAAAAAAAGTGGAAAACTAACAAATCAAACTTGATATGAACATTTGTTATATCTTTGGATTAGAGATTGGTAGTATAATCCTTAACTGCTTAGATTCGGGCGGGCCACTTCTTTTTACATTCTCCAGCTTTATAGTGGCTTTTTCCTATGTCCTATATCTTGAAAAATCCCCAGTGATCCTTTCAAGTTCGCCCTCCAAATTACCAATCAGTAAATTTAAAATTGTGATTACTAAAATGTGTCGTCCCGGATGGAATAATGTTTTTACCCTGGGAAAGGACCTTCTGTACCCCAGGTGTACTCAACGTTCAAACCCATTTACCTTAGGTAGGGACCTACTTTGTTGTCAATTAAGATTAGATGTAGCAAGCTGTGATGTTTTGTCCCCTATATCTTGGAATAGTAGTACTTTGAGTGACAGAGGGAGAGTGAATTACCCTGTACTATTCAGCTGTCAGGATCATGTCATTCCAGAAGGACTGAGTTTTTTTTTAAACAGAACACACATGCTGTGGTTCCCATATCTGTTTCTTTGGTTGCTCACATCTAGGGCAGGTCAAGATGCGGTTAGGGGCTCGGAGGGATGTGATAGGGATTTTAAATCCCGGATATGGCATGGTGTATAAATTTATAAGTGGGATTCTCTGTCCCCTTCCTATTTTCTGACTGCTCTGCATATTTTATTCCATCCCCCATGATAGATAATGGGAATTCGCGTCACTCTGGATGACCTTCTCCCAACTAGAGAAGAGGCTTCTATTCCAGCTTTTGAAAATATAGATCTTGCATAACTTACTATATATTCCTGACAGGAAGTGACGAACTGAGCTGGGGCCGAGACAACTCATCAAACAAGTTGGGGACACCCATTACGCATTCAGAGCAGAAGACTCTACTCTTTAGGAAAGCCCCATGACTAGCCATATGTCAGGAAGTGGGTTCTGTTGGAAATTTGATATCGTCTCCCTAAGTCGGAATGACTAAGCTTGTTGTACTATTCCGTTGTCTACTAAAGGAGAGCTACCAACATTCAAAAATGCCATTTTCCTCAAAGGGTGAGTGTTTGTGGGTTCCTAAGCTGGCCTGAACTCTGGATGACCTGACACCGGCATATGTTTACTCAGCATGGCATGGAAGATTGAAAGTTTTCGCAGGTGTACCATGTGGCTATAGTATCCCTTATAAGATGTAGGATCTAATTGCTATTTGGGGTTGTTCAATTATTTCATGGTAGGAGTTCAGTAAGGTACCATGGTCCACAAGCATCGGGCGTCCGGATTGTATTCGAGCGGTGAGATGTCTGTTTCACCCAGTCTATACAGTGCCCAAGAGGCATCGTAGGTTGTATTTGGTATGTCATAGAGGTTGATTCCCCATAACTTGCTGGGAAGCATGTGTTTACGTGATGGATTTTGCTCTTATTCTTGGTCTTTGCAGCCCACCATGAACTAGTAAAGTAGATAGGAGAATTTTGGTGTCGAGTGTTTCAGCAGAAGTGGAATTATCTGAAGGGGATATAATAACCATAGGGAAGAGATCGTGCTAAACATAAAATGGACATCTTGCAAGAAAGGGTAGGGAGAGGTTGTTGACCATCGTTGTAACTATCTTAATGGACTTCAGCTATAAGGGGGGGGGGGTAATTTAAGTGGTAGAAGGCCCCGGGGGTTCTTCCAAAAAGGATTGCAAGTATTTTATAGAAGTACTTTTGCTAAACCAGTGGGGACTCGGGACACCATTTGGGGAAGTGCACATTTAGGGGAGAGGTTCAGTTTTCCGATTTTTAGTTTCACTGATTTTGAAAGGCCCGAGCATTGTCTAAAAAACACGGAGTTGGTGAAATAATTTTTGAGGTTTCCCTCTCTGGCTGTTTTTTACAAAGTATATGAACATCATCCACGAAGAAGGCCAATTTCATTCTCTTGGTCTTTGATCATATTACACTCGAAACATATTGGATGAGAGTAGAAATATAGCCAGGGGTTACTGTGGCTAAATTGAACCAAATATGGTGACAGTGTGGCATCCTGTTTGGATTCCACGCCAGTAGAGGGAAGAAGCCGAAAACAAGAAGACTGGCAGGCACTACTTGTATCCGGGTTTTGGTAGAGTGCAGTCAGGAAGGTCCTGTATGGACCACCACCAATCAATTTTTGTCAAGCACCTAAATTTAGCCAGCCCCAGCAAACGCTATCAAATGCTTTCTCTGTATCCATATGAGTAAAGCAAGCTGAGGCCATATTTCTTAGGTTCTCTCTTGGTCTTTTGTCTCACGGTTCCAAATAGGACCCTCTAATATTTGCCAATGCGGAGCCGCTTCTCATGCACAAAGCCCGACCTGATGTGATCCTATTTAGCTTGGGAATAAATGGGTCCAGGCGGTCCGCCATAATCTTCGCCAGCAGTTTTAGGTCAATGTTTATCAACTATATGGGCCTTTATTGAGGCTGCTTGATTACAGGATCTTTGCCTTCTTTGGTAAACATTTTTGATGTGGGCTGTGTTAGATGTGTTAGGGATAGCATTTTCCCGGATATATTACAAATTAAATAGTGTTAATTGTGTGAGGGGACAATTGGGGGATTCAGGGCCGGAGATTTGTTATTTTGTCAGTTCAAGTGTGCCATTCAAGCTCTTGCACTGTCCACCGGTAGCGTCCCAGTGAGAATCCATTAGTCTTCCGAGAGGCCCGGAAGTCTATTTTGCATCAGACAGTCCTTGTGAGCTGGCATTTGGCGCATCTGCATAACTTTTGGTAAAAGGAAACGTAAGATTTACAGGAATTCCTCCCCATTTTTCTTATTGATTCCATCTTGATTCTTCAACCTGGGTAATGGTACATCCTGCGATGAGGGCCCTGGCAATTTTCGCTGTAATTTTGACCGATTTGTTGCCAAAACGGAAAAAGTGTGCGTCAGCCTGGATTTCTTAAATTGTTTCACTTTTTTTCAACCATGTTTTCATACTCATTCCATAACCGTCACCCACTTGTTCATTGTGTTCCTCCAAGGAGGATGTGGATTGTAACAAAGGCATTATACACTTTCTAAGGCGGACATTCAGAGAATCAAGTTTTCCTTAACCTTTGCTTTTTAAAGATTGAGACGTAAGATCATTAGTTTCCCAAAATAATTGGAGTGGATCCTGGTGTATTTTCATTAGTCAGTTTTGTACTCTAACCACCACCCTTGTAGAGTTATTCGGAATTCTTCATCTCCTTTCAGGAAGAACAGAAATCTCCAACTGTAATCAGTGCATCATTGTATGGAGCCTCGATAGCGATAAAATTACTGATGAGTGGTCAGAGAATAAACCAATCTCCGATTGTTACATATCAACCCTTGGCAATAGACTTGTAGAGGTGAATATGTATCTATCCTGGACCATGTATTATGAGGGGTGGGAGAATGGGTATATTCCCTCATGTCCGGGTTCTGTAGGCGCCATGGACGTCACAGACGTTGGATGACAGCAAAGGTGGAGAGGAGGGATTTCCCTTGTCCCGTCTTGCATTTATGCAGGTTCTCTACTTTTGTCCTCTAATGAAGGAAATGACTGTATTAAAGCCCCACTCATGATTATTCGACGGCCACTAGTGTTTTATGTGATATTAGGTTCTAACGTTTTGTAAAAGGAATAAGCTATCGTGTTTGGGCCATAATCTTGTGGTGGAAAAAACTTTCTCCCCCATATGGAGTATTAACATTGACCCAATCTCCTTCCTGATCATTTCATGATGTATCACCTGACCTCGCTACTTCCTTCCCCAACCAGCAGATCAAAACTCCCACATTTGTTGCCCCCACAGGGGACCAAACTCTTGTCACTTCCACACATCCTCTGCATGCGTCCAAAATCATCAGTCTGTAAGTGGGTCTCTGCTAGAGAGAACGTCCACCATCAGACGTTTCAGATGTCTCAGGGACCATTATGCTGTTTGCTCGGGGAAGTAGGCCATTAACAATTCCAGGTTATTTATCTTCATAACCAAAGCAGTAAGGGAGGTACATATCAGTAGCATAAGCTGGAGTTGGGAGTTATAAAAGGGAACAGAAGAGAAACAAATTCTAAACATTTTGTTTGAACTGATGGCTAATTTGTCGGGAGCACCTCTGGCGGGAGGAGGAAGGACAAAAATGGGCCTCCCTTCAGTAAAATGTGCCACTTGACTTTCACTTTTTTCCCATAACTGGAGTACACACCCCATAAAGTTTTAACCATAATATACCTTGGGAGGTGGGTAATAAAAACTTAACCTTTCGTTAGAAAGACAAGAAGTGTAGGATTAATAATAAAACTGTAACACAATGGTAACAGTAGTTTTGCATAACTTATCTGTCAAATATGTCGGGTTTTTTTTTTTTTTCCCTTGTCATCCCTAACCAAAAAAAACAAAAAAAAAAAAATAATAACAAAAAACAAAGGTCAGGACGAACCGATTTCAGTCAACCATAACTTAGACGGCAGCGCGCTTCCTTTGCTCTTTTGTGGGACTCATAACTTGAGCACCATTAACCTCTCACCCTGCCGAATCTGAGCAGTTCTCATTGAGGAGCATAAATTTTGAGGAAGGCGAGGACCATAAGGGTCTCGGCGGTGTTGAGACTGGTTTAGACCAGAGGATTGCAACTATGAAAGATAAGCCCTTTAGCCTCAAGCGGTGAGAGAAACGTGGAAATTATTTTCCATTCTCACTTATGGGAACTCCTTCAAGATTGCCGGATACAATAAGCAAAATTTCACTGTCTGTAAAACAGGGCAGGGAGCAGATGGGAGAAAATGGCCCGGCGTTTTTTAACGACCTCCGTTTGGGCGAAGTTCCTCAAACATGACATTTCTGCCTGTTAAAGATAAGGTCTGATTTCAGGATGCTTAAAGGGCTCTTTAGGATTGCTACTTTGTCCGTGAAATCTAAGTTACTTCACAATAACTTGGTGGGATCTATCACTTCAGCCTGTTCTGGAATATCGGCTTCCTGATGACGGTTTTGGTCTATCTGCGAATATTGGGCCAAGACGATGTGCCTTCTACTTTACAAAGGCTATTAATACACTTGTGCTTTATGGTAGGTCTCGTTCACATAGACTCAACAGATCTCTTTGGAGGTATTGCTTCTGATATAACCTTCATTCTCAGATTGTTCTTCTGGAAGGCTCTACAGATCCTCAATTTTTTTCATTTAAGCGTTTGTTCTCTGAATAATATCCAGAAGCTGGGGTTTGGAACGTGACTTTTTGGCTTCATACTCGTAGCCGCTCTTGTAATTGTGCGTCATGATGGTCTTCAAGGAGTCGGTGTGGACCTTGATGTCTGTCTTGACCTATGTAAACATTCGGCCACCGCAGCAGCCAGGGAGGGCCTGAATGTATGATAAAATTTGTCTTGTAACCTATGTAGCCTATGGCCTTGAGTCTGAAACCTAAGAGGTACACGTTGGGATTGGTTTCCTCACAATAAGGCAGGAAGCATTTGCAGAAGGGGACGGAGCCAGCGCCCTTTAGTTGCGAGTGTGGAGCATCCACTCTGATGTAGGCTGCGGATCCTCTCTGAGATATCCTGTTTCAAGGCGAATCTTGGGGCGGAAGGTTTGTGGTTTCTCACTACTTTTTCTTTGCAGCTTTGTGTTTTGGAGCCACCCCATTTGTACGAAATTTTTTACATACACAGGCCAAAGTCACTGCTCTCGTGTCTGAGGGTTTGGAAATTCCGGTAGACATCGTATATTACTTGTCACCTGTAAGGGTGAATCCCTCGTGGCCAGGAGTTGGTCCAGGGGCTGAAAGTCGTGGGTATTGGTTCGCACTAGTGAAGGTTTGAGGGTAGAGTCTATATATACTGAATTGTTATAGATTTGTTGTCTTTGAGTTGCTAGGGTAAAATACCCACAATGGCTTTATTCTCGCCCAAAATGGCTAATTCCACAATGACGCGCGGGCGTACTAATCACGTAGGTCCCACCCCGAAGCAAACCCTATCGCCCCGCCCCCTGCCCTATCACCCGCCCCAGCATATTGTGTAGTACAATACCAAGTGAGTGCTGTTTGTCTCACACATATGTCAGTTCTAACATATCATAGACACATGGCTAAGTCAGGTTCCAATAGAAAAAATAATATATATATATATATCCACATGTTTCTGTCAAAATAACGGAAAAAAATATGTGTAACCGACCTTTCCGCACATGAGGTCATACGCCAGACCATCCCGCACACACAGTCACATACCGACAAGTTCAGACACCATGTAAACTCAACATGTACACACATGCAGACATGTACACACATACACACCATGTACACACATGCAGACAAATAAACACACCATGTACACCACATACACACCCATGTCACACATGCAGACAAGTACACACATACACACTCCATGTAACACACATGGACAGGCCATGAAACCCACATGCAGACAACGTTCACACTCTTGTCACGCATACACAACCCATGTACACACTTGCAGACCACCATAAACACCCATGTAAACACATGCTAGACACATACACACATACCACACATGTACACTCCATACAACACTCATGTACACAATGCAGACAAATACACACTCCATGTACACACATGACACAGACTTGAAAACAAACAAGTAGGACACGTACCACAATTCATGTACAACACATACCACACCCATGTACAACATGCGACACATCTCCACACCATTTACACACATGAACACATACACAAACCATTTACACAATGCCAGACACGTACTCACATACACACCCATGTACACTTCATATACACTCATGTACACACATGCACAAGCCCATGAAACCACACATTTGTAGACTCGCTACACACTAAGTACACACTTACAACACCATGTAAACACACTGCATGACACATTACACACCTATGTACACACATGCAGAACATTTACCACAACCATGTAAACACATGCAGATACATACACACCCATGTAAACACATGAAGACACTTACACACCCAGGTACACCACTATACACAATTACATACCACAAAAAATTTTATGTTCACCATGCACATACTCAGGATGGTGTTGTTAAACAGAAGGTCATAGAGGAGGGGGGAGACAGAACAGCCAGGCCAGTTCCGTATCCCTTAAAGTATTCAAAACAGCATTTAGGAAGTTTATTAACCCATTAGGTGTTTCACTGGAATATAAAGCAAAGTGGAGGTGAATTTTCAAAATTTCACCTTTTTTTGCAGATTTTTCAATTGTACTCCATTTTTAACAGTATACGGTAAATGTGATCAGGAAATGCAACTTAATAATTGATTGCTCAGATTCTGCTGTGTTCAGAGATATCCCATATGAGGCCACTAGAGCACTATTGGGCTCAACACCAAAGCCCCAGAATAGAGGAGAACCTACTGGACTCTGGGTCTTTTTCCATTACGATTTTATTTAGGCGCCGCCGTTTCAGGTTTGCGGACCACCATAAAGTGCTAATAACTTATAAATCCCTAAAAAGGACCCCATAATTGGGAAACTTACACCCTTAAGGGAATATTGTCAGGTGTGTAGTAAGTATATCGACCCCACAGGTGTTTCACAAATTGTTTGAGCGTTAGTCTGTGAAAATGAAAAAAACATTTTTTTCCAACAATCTGCAATTTTAGCTGAAAATGTTTAATTTTTACAAGGAATCCTGGTAAAAAAGCACCCAAATTTTGTTATGCAATTTCTTCCCAAGTTCCGGCCAATATACCCTACATTGTGGATCTAAACTGCTGTTTTGGGTGCCATGGCAGGGGCGTATAAGGGAGGGGGAGCGCTATTTGGCTTTTGGGAACGCAGATTTTGGTGGGGCTGTCGAAATCTGCAGAGCCCAAAGTACCAGAACAGGGTCCAGAACAGGTTGAAACCTTCCTGAAGTCCACCCCATTTTGGATTCAACATTCCACCTCAGGGATTCTCATCTAGGGGTGTACTGTGCATTTTGGTAGCACAGTTGTTCCATAGTTTTTTTTTAGCATTGGGCCATGAAAATGGGGGAAAAAATTGCATTTTCGTCATTGTTTTTTGGGCTTCAATTTTACAGCGTTCGCCGTGCAGTGTAAATGACATGATAACTTTACTATGGGGGTCGGTACAATTGCAAATGATATAAATTTTAAATAGTTTTTTTATGTTTTATTATTTTTTACAAAATACATATATGTCTATAAAAAAAATTGCGGTTTTTATGTGTCCTATTCTGATAGCATAACTTTTTCAGTTTCTTTATAACAGAGCTGATTTGGGGTTGTTTTTTTGCGGATGAGGTCGACGTTTTTATTAGTGCCATTATGGGGTGCATATGACGTTTTTGATCACTTTTTTATTAGGTATTTGTGATCATTGTTGAACAAAATACAGCATTCCTGGCCAGTATTTTCTATTTTTTTTTTCTCACAGCGGTCACCGTGCAGTTATAAATGACATGATAGGTTTTACTCATGCAGGGTCGACATGATTTGGAGCGCGATACCAATTTGTATTTTTTTTTATGTTTTACTTGCTTTTACACAATAAAAACACTTTTAATCAAAAAGGAAACACGTGTTTTTGCATCCGCCATAGTCTGAGAGCCATAACTTTTTATTTTTCTTGTGTACAGAGCTGTGTCGGGGCTTGTTTTTTGCGGTGGTGAGTTGACATTTTTTTCATTTTTTGGGGCGAACAAGACTTTTTGATCAGTTTTTAAATCCGTTTTTTTGGAAGGCAGGGTGAAGAAAAATACTGCAATCCTAGTAGTGTTTTTTATTTTTAACAGCGCTCCACCAGTGCAGTATCTTGACCAGTTAGCTTTAAATCTCTAGGTCGATACGATTATGGCGATACCCAATTTATATAGTTTTATTTTATTTTGAAGCACTTTAAAAAAAGAAAAAGGAATGTCTTTATTGTGTTAAAACAATATTTATGCAATCGCTATCTCTTGAGAGCCCATAATTTTTTATTTTTCCGTATACAGTGACGTGTAAGGACGATTTTTTTGAGGGGATGAACTGACGTTTTAATTGTACCACTTTGGCGTTTTATATGAGTTTTTTTTTTTGTTTTTTTATATTTTTTATTGTTTGTACAGGAGCATAACAGTACAAATTAATGATCATAACAATGTACAAAAATCATTCCATTTCATTGCAGTGTACACAAAGTGATACCATTAATAAAGAAATTTTGGAATAGAGGTGCCTGGAATATTTTAGGAATTTTTCTCCTTAAACTACCCCCCCCCCTCCTTCTCCACCCAAACGACTGAGCCTATAAACTGTACTCTCTTAAATTCTAGCGTCTATCTCTAAGTTTCCAGTGTACCTTTGATTTTTCTTGTTAGGTATATTCCGTAAATTTAATGGTTCCATCAAATCTTTTATTTCTGAGGCATTAAAGGTATATGAAATATAAGGTTTCCTTTCTGAAAAGTTTTTAGCAGCATTCTGGTCACATATCTCGTTCTGTTTCCAACTTTTTCTATTAAGAACATGTCTCGGAGAGGCACGTCGATCACCTCGCATCATCTCTGGTGATCGAAGGCTTAATCAATGCCTCAGAATACAAAGTTTTACAGCTATGAGTATGTAATACATGAATCCCTCTATCTGTCAACCAAGGCTTCCTGTATGCCCTCTCACTGGGTTGTTTTGCTAATATGATGAAATAAAAGTACTTGAGGATCCATCGGAAAAATGTCAATTTTCCACATTGTCCTTAACTAATTCAAAACGCTCTTCACATTTTTTGTTCAATTTCCGGACATGACCACAAACAATGGTAAAGGTACGGCTTTATCTAAGTTGCCATTTTGGACACTTAGTTTCAGTAATTTGAATCGTTTTATAAGGGATGTTAAAGCGGTAAATGGGACCTATGAGCCACTCTAAATAGCAGTTCCTCCAATGCACACATTGTCTGGCCTTTTTTTACCATATCAAAACCTTTCAAAATCTTTCGACGTGAGATCCACTCTTGTAATTTTTTTCCCAGCTTTTTAAAACATTGTATTGAAATATCCCCTACTGTATCCGATCTGTGTATCGATACTATAAATCCGTTGACGTATGTCCTTCGACCCCTCGAATTTACAAAGATCATAAACTCTTGTGACTCACCCAGCGCTTCTGGATTGCAGCACTGTGGCTTTGCAAAATAATTCCTAATAAGTATAGATAGAGATAGAGAGAGAGAGATAGATATCTGTCGTTGACCCAGATCGTAGCTTTTTGTTAATTTGCTGCAAGACATGCAACCGTCCCCCTCCGCCTTTGATATGAATCCTCAGGTAGTGTAATTCCTTTTTCTTCCATTATGGAATATAGAATTCTCCATCCCAGCTCGAAAGGAAGGGGTTTCCCACAGTGGATAGAAAGGCGAGCTATACATGGGCCTCCTGAAAATTTTCCTTACATGTCTCCACGTGGCAAGGGTGTCCCTCAAGATAACACTTTGCTTGATTTTAAGGGGATGATCCCGATACGGCAAATGGATCATAGTTACATAGTTACATAGTTAGTGGGTTGAAAGAAGACACATGTCCATCGAGTTCAACCAAGGGTGGGGAAAATGTGGGTGAGGGAGAGAGACAAGGACTTAAAGCCAGGGCTCTCACTGGTTAATGCCCGAAACCCAACAAGGCAAGAAACCAACTGCCTCCAGTATAAGACCCTTATCTGGGACCCCAGAGCTGCCACCGGCCAGGATCCAGAATTTTACCTAGCTACGTACGCAATTAATATTCTTTAGTTCAGGTAGGTATTAAGCCTTTCTTGAAACTATCTACAGTTCCTGCTGGAAACCAGCTCCTCAGGCCAGGCTATTCCACAGATTTACTAGTTCTTCAGTGAAGAACGCTGCTTCTCTCTGGAAGATTGATCCTTTTTTCTCTAGTCGAGGGAATGTCCCTTGTCTTTTGAGGGCGGCTTCACCTGAAATCATTTTTCCCCATTCTTTTTTGTAGGGACCATTTATATATTTTATATAATAAATTAATCATGTCCCCCCGAGCCGTCTTCTTTCTCACAAGACTAAATAGTTAAATTTCTACTAACCTCGCCTCATAATAAGATGACTCCATTCTTTTTATTTTTTTCCCTTATAAGTTTGGTTTGCTCCGTCATTTGTACTCTCTCTAGATCTATTACATCTTCTTCTATAAACTGGGCCCAGAACCTGAACAGCATATTCTAAGTGAGAGGTCGCACCAATGCTTGTGTAAGGCGGTATGAATGACATCCTTGTCCCGCGCAGTCCATGCCTCTTTTAATACCACGCCAATATCTATACTGGCCGTAGAGGCAGCTGATTGAATTGCATGCTGTACTGTAGTTTATGATCTACAAGAACGACCCAGATCTTTATCAACAAGCGTTTCTCCAAGTTTTTCTCCCCCTAGGGCATATGATGCCTGTATATTATTTCTCCCCAGATGCAGAACCTTACATTTTTCACATTGAACCCCCCATTTGCCAAGTGGATGCCAAGCACTCAGTGTGTCCAGGTCTCTGCTTGCACATTTATGAGCATTCTCTTCTCCTTTAGAATTGCACCTACCCTACATAGCTTGTGTCATCTGCAAAAATCGAAACCGTGCTATTGATCCCTTACACTTATCGTTAATAATACATTAAATAAGAGAGGACCCAATACTGAGCCTGCGGCACACCACTCTCAACAGGGGACCACTCAGAGTAGGATTCATTTACACCCACTCTCTGGAGTACGGATCAGCAGCCAGTTTTTTAATCCAATTACACACTGTTATCTCTTAAACCATATGGTTTCTAGATTACCTAAAAAAACGCTTATGCGGGACAAGTGTCAAACACCTTAGCAAAGTCTAATAAAAACACAATATCCACAGCTGCCCCGCTATCCAGACGTCTCTACTCACACCTCTTCATAAAAAGAAATCAGGATTGGTTGACAAGCTTATGGCTTAGTTAAATCCATGCTGGCAATCACTATAATATTGTGTTTGTCAACATACTCCTGTAATAGTCCCTAATGAGACCTTCAAACATTTTTGCCGGACAACAGATGTTAAACTACTGGTCTATAATTACCTGGGCCAAGACTCTTAGAACCTTTTCAAGATGGGAACTACATTTTGACTTGCGCAGTCTCCTGGCACTATACCAGTCAACAGGGAATCTCTAAATATCATGTACAGGGGCAACACTGATAACCGAGCTGAGACTCTCCCTTTAAGAACTCTTGGCGTGCATGCCATCAGGGCCTGGGAGCCTTGTTCACATTCAATTTATTTAACATTGGCTTTGACTTTTTCTACACTAAGCCATTTGAATTATAGCAGATGATGTATTAACAGTACTGGCACCCACCTAGATCTGCTAATATGGCCCACCAACTCTCAACTACTATCTCCTTGTTGTATATACTGAGCTGATGAACATATTTAGTTACCTCTGCTTTCTTCTTGGTCACCAGTGACCAGCTCCCCATCCAGAGCCGGAACAAAGTTAAGGGTTGCGCTAATTGAGATTTTAAAACCTACATTTGAAAAAAAATTTGCTACCCCTAGCCAATCCCTAATATGGCACCACATCGCTGCCAGGTTATAAACCTTTGTTTGGGAGCTGTGCCCCCTTCCTTGTCCACGCCCACTGTCAATTTTTTATCCCCTATTGCGGCTGTTTGCCCTCCCATATAAATTTTGGTAAAGGATGCCCGAAATGAGTTAATATCCCTATGCTTAAGAACTTGGGTATTTTGGAGCGGGTAGAGAAAACCTAGAAAAAACTTATCATTTTTAAAAGTTGTATTCGTCCTAAGATGAAAGGGGAGCCCATCCATTGTCAAACTCAGATTTTTCTTTGCAACAAACGGCGCATAGTTAAGACTGTATGTCTAGCAGATCTGAACCAATTTTGATTTCCCAAAATAAGTGAGGGGTGATTTTACCCCCTCCCCCCCAGATCCCTTTGAGGATTTCTGCTTTTCACCCAACTGCAAAAGTTGACATTTTCTTCTGTTAACCCGAAACCCGAAAAAACCCAAAAACCCTCAGAGCCCCCAGGATCCCTCTAATGTTTTTTTTGGATAATCTAGAAATAATAACAAGCATCCGCGAAACAGACCCGTTTCTGTTCCCCAAAATGCCCCCTTTTCCCCCGTATAGTGAGGAATTTTATCAGGTGAATGCCAACGGTTCCCGCTATATCAAATAGCAATGGGACAAAAGGGCAACCTTGTTGTGCCCTTTCTGTAAATAAATTGGGGCGTAAAAAAATCCAGGAGTAGATTCTTGCTGAGGGGGGCCTTACATGGCTTCTAGTAGTCCCCAAAGTTTCCCTTAATTCCCTTTTTTTTAGGATAATCCTGCATTTCCCGTTAAAATTATGAACGTTTTTTCAGCTTTGATTGCAGCCCCGAGTGGAAATATGCGTTCCCCAACTTATTTTTTTCCCCTGATTCCCGAACTGTTAAATCCGTCCTGTGTTTTTTTAAACCCCTTTATCTCCCCCGACAAAAACCCATTTGGGGCTCCCCCCAAAGAGTTTTGGCATTAGTGAAGCAAGCTATTAGCAAGGTTTTCGATAAAAATTTTTTTAAAATCCTGATTTATCAGGGCGATGGCCGAAAGACCTTTGGCGCAAATGGGTCCTTCCCCTTTTTTTTGAAAACCTTTAAAGTAAGCTGTTTTTCCCGGGTTGCAGATGGTTTTCTTTTTTATTATTTCCCAAAGACCCCATTAAAGTGCCTGGCACGTTCCTGCAAAAATTTTTTAAACCTCCCCTGGAGCCCATCTGGGGGCCCGGGCCCCTTTTTGGATGGGAGATGTTTTATAACATCGTTAGTTTTCCTTACCACCTTGCGTTGAGAAATTTTCCCTTTCCCGCTTGATGCTTTGGGGTGTAATGCGGTGCAAAAATTCCTTTTTATTTTCCACATCTGACTGGAGAAAAGGCTATTATAAAAATCGCTTAAAATGTCTTTTAAACCCCCTGGGTCCCTAACCAGTTCCCTGTTTGGATTTAAATCCTTTGTATTTGGGACTCCCCCTTTTTTCCCCTAGCCAAATTTGCAAGTAGTTTCCTGCCTTATTCCCAAACCCGAACAGGGAGA